>JAYMTB010000442.1:0-14318 GCA_036897585.1 Francoa sonchifolia | reverse complement strand
TCGTACGTTCGACATTGGCCCGCACGTGTCCTGGTTGAGGACCACAATTATCATGCTCCCTAGACCGAAATAGTACAACTGCAAATAATAAAAGAAAAAAAAAGGTCAGACATTTAATAGATCAGTTACATGAGAACAGAAAGTATGAACAAAAATTTAACAGACGAAAAACACTTACCATAACTTCCATCATCATTTCGGCGCCAATACCGAACGTAACAAAGGTCACGAGGCCACACAAACCTGAAAAATCATAGACCAAACCAAATTACGAAAAGTAAAAAAGTAAGTATACCTTCTGCAATTAAGAAATGTCATTTCTCTTTAAAAATAGAATACAACAATTTTGAAAATCTCTCACAAAACTTCACATGAATAAAGCCTTGCATCATTTCTTGACCTGGACAGAATACATAGATCATGTTTGGAAAAGCTTATTATATGATTGATAATTACGAAAAATATGTTTGGAGCAGGACTAAAATTGCCCACCAGGGTGAAATGCAGGCCAAAGCATATCTAAAGTTGTGCTGAGGACAAGCATTCAAACTATGTAATTAATCAAAATTCAAATGTAATTTTCAACCTCGAGAAGATAAGAAATGTTCCTAAAGATTTGTCTGAGTAATCTGATTATTCTATGTATCCCATCCATGTATGATGAGTCTTATCCAAATTACTTCTGAGAAACAAAAGGAAATTCATTCACTCCAGAAAAGTAATAAAATATCAAAAATAGCTTAAGAAAGACATAGTAATCAAATTGTTCCATGAACCTAAATGGAGAACCTGTCATTCAGTGATTCAACAGGGTAATTTAAAGTTATAAACCCTGTTGGTAAAGGTTTGTTTGAGCTGGATCTAAATTAGATATGGGTGCTATATACATCCTAATGAAAGTATATGGTCCAAGAGTCAAGACCCCTATGGATGGAAAGGGGAAGGAGAGGACGCATCACGATTGAGAGCGCCTCATCTGAAACGGAGTATTGGCATGATGGCTCGAAAGCAAGAAGTGACTGAAGAAGCTTTTACCACCGTAAGCATTTTCAAAGGTGATTAGTACATGCGCATATGACCCCGGGAATGATCAAGGAGTATCCTATCTTCGTCCCAAGGCAGTTCTTTTCTGATGTGTGCCTAAAAAATGGAAGCAAATGTCTCCTTCATGAGAGAAACACGTCCGTACAATGTAAGTATTAGAATGAGACCCATCCTTTAGTGACACGTGTCATAATCTGACAAGAATACGTGCCCACATGAGGTGGATCCCATTTTCATTCTCCTATAAATAGGCTAATTTCCCAAGAAAAAAAGGGGATTAGTGAGAGAATATTTCCTTTTCTAGACAGTCAGTGAGAGCTATCAAAAAAAGAGTCTCCTTGATATAGGGCCTTTGCCGGCCTGGTACACGCCCTGATAGTCTAGGTCTCGTTTTCTCACTCCTCACTCCAGTTAAATTCTTGCTTTGACCTTAATTCCATGAAAGCCATAACCTCTTGATCCCACAACTCAGGACACACAGAAATCTCAGGTTCCTACATACCCTTTTTGTGATTTGATAATTGGAACCATAGCAACAAAAACTACACAAGAAATAGGATTGATTGGTATAATCAAGGGGTGCCTCATTGGTGCAACAAGAATGTATTAGTTAAACTTTTTAAATGAGTATACATGAGACAAAAGGAATAAGGAGAAGAAAACAAATTCCAATTTGAGGCAATTGTTTAACAATTTAGAGAGGCTAAACACAACCATAAATAATGCTTACTGAAACCCTAAAATAACTAATAAATGACAAATGATAAGCTAAACATGAACAAGAAAGTGAATTTAGTACAGAGAGAAGATTACGTTGGGAACCAGTCGAGCTGTAATCTATGATACAGTATTGCAGTATGCCCATCTACCTCCTCAACTAAGCTGCCATACTGGAAACTGCAATCCCACCTGCACAAGGAAAGGAAATATTGTGACATAAACTTTACAGGTAGATATGTGAGTAAACATAAGACAAAATTACACCTTCTCTCATAACTTGGGTACCTTCATTTTCAAATAAAAAAATTATTAATGGGCACTTATCTTTCTAACAATGTATAAAACATTAAACTCTTGGTTGGTTGATGATTCTTGCATTTTCCCCTAATGCTAAGAATTAATTAGTTGATACATAAATATTTAGCATACATATAAGAGAACAAACTCTGGAATGCAAGCCAGAAGATTCAACTGCTCTTGTGTTAGCAACAAAAGAAATTCACACAATGAAAGTACACACTTGTTGCATGAGAAAAACTGAGTAAAGCACTGAATTTTGATCTACATAGATCTACCAGTGTAAAAGAAAACACCCTACTCAAATCGTGTCCCGTCCATGCTCATTACAAGCTCAAATATTTCTTCACATGTTGCCTCTACAACACCTACAGCCTTCATTGCCCTACTGCAGCTCCTTGGCTGCAAGAAGAAAACTACAAATAACGGCTGGCCTGAAAAGAATCCATAAGTAGAAAAATTGTGCCATGTGCATAAATAGAAAGTGAAAACAATTCCATACAAGGTAATCTACTTCAACTAGCTCTTCAAAAATGCGAAGTCCTGCCAATAACCAGATAAAAAGGCATTACTAATTAATCAAAGCCAACAACACAGCTCATAATTACATAAACTAATTACACTCAAACAACTACTCCTAATCACCTCCCTATCTTGAAATGTATTATTAGAAAGAGGTAGCAAAATATAACTGACCATTTTGGCATTGAAGAAGACGCCAGTGCTTTCTAGAAAATGCTTGGTTGTTAGCATTCTGATTTGACAACTCAGAGTCAATTTCCCGGGTCCAATCAAATATTGAATCAGGTGGACCTGACAATTAGACAAAGGATGGTGAGACTCAGCTAGAGATTACACCAAAAGTACTAAAAGTCAATAACAGAAAGTCAACCTTTTCCGATTGTTGTTCTCCTTAGCAAAGTTGGATTAGAATCATCTTCATCCTCCTGTGTGCTGATCCTAAAGATACATTCACATAAGGCATACAAAGATGTTAACCACGCTACAAATCAGGTGTTCTGGAAGTAGACTTCAAAATTTAAAATTAAAACTGAAATATCAGCAATTCAATCAGGAGTACTCAGCCCAAATTAAGGAAAAACAACCACATACTTATGTGAACGTGGTGAGATAATAACAAAGTCTCCACATGTTGCTAAAGAAAAGATACTTTCATGTGAAAGAATCCAGATATTAGTAATGCAAATACATTAAAGTAATAAGATATACACTGGCCAACATTAGGTTGTATTATATCATGCATATCCTAAGAATCATTGATGAAACCACATAAAAAATTTATGTAAGAATCCATATCAAACTGCATAGGTACCATATACAGCCAGGTTCAGCAAGCACTTCACATAAGGGAAACAATACAAAGACAATTATCCTTTACCTGAAAATTCCCTGCCTTTTCAGTTCACAATCAGCCTGAGTGAGAGAAAAAGACAGACAGACGAGCAAATTGTCGAAAAGAAAATACAAGTCTGTGGGATGTGGGATACTGAAAGACCAAATACTTGCATAAAAGAAAATTTTTATGACTATCATAAACCCAGAAAGAAGATCATGTTTGGAAAGGAAATCCTTTGTTCACTTCAACAAACTAGCACCGGTTGTGGAGAATAATAACAGTTTTCACAACCAAAAATATTGAGTCACATACTATTATAAATTTTTCAACATATGGGAATAAGATCATGTACAACTACACTTTCACTAATATCAACTTTATATAACCAGCACAAGAAGAGGATAAAATGAGTCACTTTGGGACTTACTGACTTTCGTGGTCTGACGAGGAACCGGTCCTACCATTATCCATCCCAGATTTATATTCAAAAGAAACATATTTGTTACAATTTTGCACTTGTGAATCCTGATGCTGCACATAATTAAGAGAGTAGTCAAATAGCATTAATCCATGAAAATGAACAAACATAGAAGCTCACTATAAAATATAAGAAATTTCAAGATCTTCATATAATAAAAGTAAATTGACCATCTCTCCAAGAAACAATTTTGTTTAGGACCATCTTGAAAGAAAAATGCAGAAAAGTGATGTAGATAGCTATTATCACCTATTGATCAGTGCTCAAAGGCTAAACGCAGAAAGGTAAGGGAAAAAATGTGAGGGGTAATTGGTCGTTAAAGCTATAAAGTCTGAAGTGAAGAGACCTTATCAATGACAAGCTCAATCTTTTCCTTCCATATTAGCGCTTCCTGGATGTTGAATGCTGCCATCTGGAACAAGAACACAGTCACATCCATTATTCCCTTTTATGCATAACTAAAGCAAACAGGAGTTCAGAGGACAACTATTTATGAAAGTAGAATAAATGGAGAAAGCACAGAGCACTGTTCATATAACAACATTGTCAGGATATTACAATTTCACTAATAGTTAAGACCAAGAGTATAGACAGTTTTCACTGCATGAAATTGGACATTCTTGTCTCATTAACAATGTTGCCTACCATTGCTAGCTGGGATGCCTGTAAGTGCCACACTCGGAATCAAAAACATATCTATTTAACTACTTGAATGAAATCTGAAGAAGCATATCTTCTGGATTGTCTTTTAAGCCGTATCCGGTTCTCCTTTTCTTGAACAGGGAAGTGGGATTCGAAAAGCTCCAACTTATGCCTCTCTTATTTTCACTATGCAAACTATGCTTGATAAAGATATCTTTTCTAATTTTGCAAAAGAGATCTTTGACGCTAAACAAATTAAAACTAAAACTAGAAGATGAAGATGAAGAAACGAATAAATATACATACAATTGAATTTCACCATTTGCATAGGAAAGTTATTAAATCCCAAACTTTGACGTTTGATTGCAAATACTTTTAAATTCATAAAGTAAAAATTAATTCAAATATAGGTGGCACATTAGCAACTTTCAAGTATATGCTAGAGCTCAGATCATGTGAGCCATCAAACAACTTTTTACAGTACTGTCTACAAAAAGTCATGGCTCATTAGTATATACAGTAGGGAAAAAACTCATGATGTCACATTTAACCAAAACTTCCATCCGTTTCCGTCAATTTTACCATGACCCCAAACATTTGTCCCCGTCATATGTAGGATGTGTTAGTTCAATTAATATGAGCATCCAAGATAAATTACCAGTACTCCAAATGTTTCCAAGTTCATTTTTAAGATTATCTATGCTTTAATTCTGCATTTCAAACTCTATGCAATGCACCGGCACTCTGTTGACAGAGACCTCATACAGGTTCCTGAACCATGAATTCAAATTAAACAGATCTTACGCCAAAAATGATTCAGAAAACAGAAGAAATGATCACGCACCGTAATTCGATTGTACTTCTCTTTCTTGTTGTAAACTGACAAAACATAAACCATCTGCACAGAGACATATACAATAGGTAAGAAAATGAAGATACAGACAATGCTGTGATCATTCCGTTATCAGTATATCAATGAAAGGTGTGTCATCATTAAATCCATGAGAGAGACTCAATGCCATGAATTGTGATTTCAAATTAAATGGATTTAAGGATTTTTGTCATCCTTAAATCCATGTAAGGTGTGTCGACAATAAAAATCTTTGTACGGCTTAAACAGTCTCCTAAAACATGTGGCAGGTTTACCTTAGCTAGATGAGCTGGTTTACCTTAGCTAGATGAGCTATGGCCACTGACACATTATAGTGATCATAGTTTAATCATCAATAACTACATACATTGGTTATGTTGATAAATGTTGTTCGCACAGGTGATGATGACACTGTATACAGTTCCTCAAGGCATATCAGCAAGGGTGATTAAATAAAGGATTTGGGGAACTCAAGGTAACCTTTCGGGATAGAACTTGCTAGATCGATGGTTGATACTTTCATCTTTCGAAAAAAAAATGCTATTGATCAGCTGTGGAGAGTGTTGGCAGATTATTTTCCATATTTACATAGATAGTGATACTTAGGACTGTCAATAGTATAGTATAAAATGCAAGTGGTAAAAATCAAGTTATCTGAAAGGGGTACTGTCACTTTAGCACCTTAAACTATGAGTGATTTTTCAAGTGAGGACGTCAACTTTAATTTTTTTCAAACAAGGGTGTGAACTATTAATATGATATTCATGTAAGGACTTGTATTTCCATGTAAACAAAGACATGAACTGTTGTTATGATTTCAAGAAAGCTCTTACACTGTAGTTTTAATTTATTAAGAGCGCGGATTAATATTATGAATTTCAATCAAGAACAATTGTATATATAAAAAATTCTAGCAATCATCATAAGTTATAAAATTACTTAATACTCTGATTGAAAGACAATAATCAGAAAAATAAAATTAAAAATAATGATAATAATAATAATAAATGGTCCCGAGGTTGAAAGCATATTTATACAAAAAATTTAACAAGTTTTATTTATTATCAATATCAATACATAATTGAGGATGTTAGAGTAAAAAAAAACCGTCTTAAACTCAGTCTCAATCTCTCTTTAATCTCTATTTTTTTTATCTGTTTCTTCCCTCATATTTCAGTTAAACTAGGACTTTGATCTGTGCTATTCAACATGAAGTATTACTGTAGTCACAAGATGTCACATATAAGTAAAGTGTAAAGAGGATGTCTTTAATAAGAGACAACAAGATGTGCTCCACAAAACTTTACTATTCCCTAAAGAATTGATATACCTGCTAGTGAAGAAGTCTTAGTGTTGGTGTACTACCAACCGAGAAAATTAATTATATGGAAATTTTACAAATGATTGATTGCTAAACTTTATATGTAATTTAAACATCATTTAACCTATATTATTATAACTAGTCTACAATCTTAATCCAGAGCCGGATAAACTTGCTAACGAAAAAATAATATTTAACTCATGTTACCATGATGGATTTAATTGTTGTGGTAGAGCCACAATTGTGAACAGTTGAGCCAA
Organism: Francoa sonchifolia; assembly: GCA_036897585.1. Taxonomy (NCBI): domain Eukaryota; kingdom Viridiplantae; phylum Streptophyta; class Magnoliopsida; order Geraniales; family Francoaceae; genus Francoa; species Francoa sonchifolia. The sequence goes on along the minus strand of JAYMTB010000442.1, from coordinate 7,328 downwards.
AATAGTTAAGACTGGAAAAACATAAGCAAACTTTGGCCATAACGCATGGGTTTTATGTAACTACAGTTCATGATCACATATGATAAGTGAATAAAATCACACAGTTATTAGTTGGTAATAAATTTGATGACTGAGAAAAACAGGATAATGATAATTCGAGGGAATTTTTTAAGAGGCTAGCTACTGCTGGTTACTGCTAAATTATTCGAATTCAACTAGAAGACTCACAGTAAACATTTCTAATAAGTTTTTTCATTTTTCTCCTCCAACTTCCTTCCTATGTAGGACCATAAATTTTAAGTTTCAGTCTCTTTTATTTGTCCACAAACTTTGTTAAATCATAGAGACATTAAAGTTGACGTGAGTTGAGGTATCCTCAGGATTGATCTATGGCTCAACACTTAAGTAGCTGGAATAAAAAAGATAATGGTGCAGTTCCAGTAACGGGAACCAATACACCTCCCAAAAGTATCAGACCTTCATAGGAGAACTTCAGTGATCAAACAGCTTCAGTACCTTAGCAAGCAATAGACAGCTACAAGCAGTGCACTGGACTAATTTACTATAAGACATTAACATCTCTCACAGAAGCAGTATATATTTTCTACCTAAAATGAACCATCAAATCGCGTGCAGATATAGCTTACATGTCCAATTCAACAAAACTTTCATGTAAAACAGCTAATGGGGAAGAACAACCAAATAGTAATTTCGTGTTTCAGGTCATTCCGCAGCATAGAACCAGTATTGCACACTAACATAGTCAATGTACTTCAAAAATTCTTCATAACTAGAACCATATCTTCTAAAAATATAGGATCTCCACAATGCCCTCGTTGACATGCACAATTACTATGACTTAAGCCTTATAATTTTAGAGTTTTGTTTTGCTCTTAAGAGCAATGGCTTATAGAAATTCAACAAAGGGGAGTGAAAAATTTTATCTAATGCCATGTGAATATTATATGATTATATGCCAACAATATCTTGTGTGTGTCAAATGGTTTTATGCTACTTTGTTAAGCAACAGAAGGGATACTAGAGCTGCAGTGATGATAAATCAGCAACTCACATGTCCATGGTGGGTCTTCAAGCCTCGATCCTCCACCCTGCAATTGCCATCAATTAACAAGGTCTTGATTGGAACCTAATTGAACAAAAGAATGAAGTTATCATTAACTATATTATAATATAAACTTAGTCTTAGTGAATTGTATTGTTTACAAAAAAAAAGAACAATAATTGAAAAATCAAAACCAAGCAACTTTAGAATCATAGAAGAATTCCCACTCTATTTGCAACACAAAACATTATAGAACAATATTCACTTTTGTCAAGTTGCTCCTACTTTTCCTAAAGGCATATTCTCCAAACTTCAAAATTTTGAAGCTATAATAATACACAGTTCTAAGGCAAGAAAGAATACAAAAAATAGTGAGGTATTTTCTCTTTCACCTGATTATCCTGAGGCTTCCTTTTGTAATAGGCTAGCAGCCGCGACTCCAGCACAAAATACCGCATGTGAATGAAAGATCGCCCGATCTTCCGTCTACCGTACCTCACCATCCATCCTTCATACACAACCTTGGACATCTCTGATCCTCAAATTCCACGAATCAACCCTTGAATCACCGAACCTTACAATGTTTCTCCTACGGAAGGTCAGATGTGGATCTGTGCTTCCGTGAAATCGATCAAACCTAAGTTACTCGATCCTTCATCGGTAAAATAAGAATCGAAGAATTAGAAAATTAGTCCAACTCTGGAAAATCAAACCATTTTACACATAACTGTAAAGTCCTTGATGATACAAGGTCTCATTTCTCATAAGATTTGACTTCTCAATCTGAAATTCAACGTGAAATTCAACGCAGCGATGAATCCAAGAAATCAACTCAATTTGACTTCAACTGCGTGTATTTACAAACATATATTTGTATATCAAGTGTATAGAAAGAAGCCACAATCATGATCTACTGAATTTTCAGATAGAGAGCATGGTAAGAAATCGCTATCTCATCTGTTTGGTTTCTCGACGATGAAACACCAAAGGAGAGAGGCCGGCTAATGAGAGATCGGAGACGACGAAGGTAAAAAGGTCCGGCGGGAAATGTGAGGAGTGATCAGAGACGACAATGAAATTGAGAAAGAGGGGAAGACTATAATAGATACCACGCATAGGAAAGGGACTGACACGTGGATGAGATGATTGGAGGAAGGTGTTTACGCATTCCTAAAATTTGAAAAGAGAGGTGCAGCGTGGAGGTCACTTTAGTGGGTCGGATCTTAATTCTGGATTCCGGATTCTGGCCTAGCTCCGGTAAATGATTATGCCCCTAACCAATATGTAAATTACATGAAACTCCTTTGATTTATTAAATAATTACTTCCGATAAAAAATTGTAATATGGCACTAATAAATTTTGATTGAAAACATTATATATTTGAGTACGTGAATTTAAAAGAACTGCTATTCGCTTTTGAATATTCTGAATTTTCAAAAAACGATAATAAATAAATAAATATGGGATGTAGTGTCATAATAGTCATTTTAGGTTCTTTCGCTCAATGGGACATGAAAATGATTGTGTACGCGTTTTGGAAAAATGTAGAAAAACAAAAAACCAATCAAACTTTTTGGATAATGGCATAAGGAGGTTTGAGCAGCCGCTAAAATAGGTGTGGAAGCAAAATTTTCATAAATTAATTTTAAAAAAATATATTTTGTAATTGGAGAAGATAAGAAGAACAAACATATAAAGAGGACGGCTTAGTACAAGGTTGTATGCATCATTTTTGTTTGAAGGAATAAAAATGTTATTATTATTATTATTTTCATTTTTGTAATTGGATGCGTAAAAAAGAAAAGAATAAAAATGATACAATCTAATTTTCATCATATATATATATATATATTACTAAACTTTTAACTAAAAAATATTTGTTTGTTTCAATAAAAATAAATAAAGTATGTGAAAATTTAAAAAGTGAGTAAGTAAGAACCTTTTAGAATTGAATGCCTCATGTTTTAATAACAAATTTATTTTAAAGTTAAGACAAATAATATAATTAAAACTCAGTACTCCACAATTAATAATAAATTACTAAATGGGCCAATGTAGTGGTTGCTGGATCCTAGTTATATTAGTGGTGGTGCCCACGAATACAATAAATATTTTTGTTACTAAATTTGGATCCGGACAAAATAAACAGTACAAGTTTTTTATTTTCCGCAGTGTAAGAAAAGCATTTGTTACATTAGAGAGTGATATCATATGCCAACTAGCTCGAATTATTTAGAGGTGACGTGTTAATAATATATTAATATATGCAATTAGTTGTAAAAATTAGAAATTTAAATATTTGAAAAGTTTGAAAGGTTTCTTTTTCTATTATTATTTAAATACATGTATAAGATGGTCCCAATGAATATCCTTTACAAATATTTTTATTTCAATCGTCAAACTTATTTTCCATTTTTCATTTAAGAATTTTTTTTTTATAAAAGTTTATCTTTCTATCACCTTCTACACAACCTTTTTTCATAATATGGTGACATATTGTACTAATATAAATACTGTATTAGTCTGGTAGTTGGTAACCGAAGTGAACCTAAAAAGAGTTTGGTTATATTTTCTTACTTCTATAATAATATATAATTTAAAATTCATAACTTGGGAGGTTCAATGTCCTAATCCTATAGAGAAAAGGTCAAAAGAGCTTTAAAAATAAGTTAACAATACAACCCTACAAGGAATAAAGATTCTATAGTGCGGAAGTTATCCGAAATCTTTTTTCAAAAGTATATAGATTGTCATATCAGTCTGAATACAATTACGCATATCGAAATTTATTTGTTTTTCCACAATACCTAGTCAATCGGAATAAAAAATGCACGGACGATAGGATCTCAGTCGTAGGGTTTGTGCATTCTCTGATTGTCAACCCAACGTATGAACCACTACATCAAAATGAAAAACTGATTTCATTTTGATATGGCCGTTCGTAACCATCACCAACTTGTCAGGTCAGGTCAGCCCATCATGGGCGCCCCCGCCCCATGACCCATGGTTCACGGGTTGAGTCAAACCGATCGGATCATTTCTAAAGCTTGGGAACAATTACCCGGTTTGGATGTGAGCAAATGAACACTTTCACATGATGGAGGAATAAGGCATGGAATGATGGCAACCAATTTATCTAAAATATTTAATAGTCTGTTAAAAGGAGCTAGAAGTTTACATATAACAGCCCTAGTGCAACTGACCTTTTATAGTTGAATAGTTATTTCACTTGTAGACGAAAATTAACAAAAGAAAGAAAGAAATGGGTGCTAAATTCAGTCCATATCTTGATGCAAAATTGGTTGCTAATGAGGTTAAGGCAAGCGTTTGTGTAGCTACTACTGGTAACTATGCAGTTCAAACTGGTGACTTAATGAGAGAAAAAATAGAGGTTGGCATACACATCGGGTACATCTTGAAAATAGAACATGTGGTTGCCAAAAGTTGTAATTATATGGGTTTCCATGTTCACATGTCATGGCAACATGCCAAACTCGTGCTCTTGATTGCAAATCTTTTGTGAAAATATTTTATAGGTTATGTGCGTATGATAAAACTTGGGCCCTTGTTTTCATTTTGTGTTAGAAAATTAAATAGTAAAATTTAATAAACAAAATTAATCGTAGATCCGTTATCATTATCTAAGTAATAACACAAATAGATAGAAGTCTTCTAGCCTATTTCCGTAAACTCTATGTTTTAAACTTATATTTTAATGTATGACTTGATAGAAATTACAAACAAATATTTTGACTAGGGTCGTGATCTTATGCATTCCTTAACCTCTATCATTATTTTTCCCATCACGGATCATCAATGGTGCATATAAATAGTTGTAACATACAACTCCTTATATAGAGTTATTAGCTTTTTTTCTAAAAAAATAAAAAAAAAACTACACATTTTGTGATATAATTAACAACTTTAAAATAAAAAATATGTATAGTTATTTTAAAATAAATGTGACATAATGATCCACATTTTAGAATTTTTACATTTTGATGATAGAACAATGTTAAAACCTTGTACATCTATTAGACAAACTAAGAAAGGGCAAATCAACAAGATTACATAATGAAATGGATACCAAAGAACACGAGTAGTCAATGACATGTGGAATATGCAAGAAAAGTGGGCATAATCGACCGACTTGTCTGAACAAGAGTTAGTGATATGAAAGGTATTTTCATCACATTTTTATTTATTTCAGTTTTTTTTTCTAATCTAATAGTCTATGAAGAAGATGTTATTAACTTTATTTGTGTTTCTAATCCAAAATGTTTCAGATCTTTTCCATGCTAATGATCAAGCTTTCTTGGGGGATTTGGTGATTTTGAAGAAGTTTTGGTTATTTTATATTAACGTTAACATTTCAAATTGTTGAATTCTTCGATATTTAATCTCGAAGCATAAAGTAGTCTAATTTTGGGTTAATTAACAAAAATTTGCAATTTTTTTTCTGATATAAATGTTTTTTAATATGGAGTTTACTTTTGTTTTATAAACTTAATTAAATACTTTTAACCTGCAATGTATTAAACACTCCACTTGATTTTTTAAAGTCACAAATTGCTCATATATTTCTATTTCATCCCCTTGTCATCAGCTTTCCTCTACTCTGCCGTTATGCATCCTACGTGGCATATTAACCCCCCTCGACTTTTTTCTTATTTATAATTTCAAAATAAAATTGAAAAAAAGAAATTCCCTCTCTTCTTCTTCCGCAATTTTTTTTTTCAGTTTTTCTTTTGTTTCTTCTATTTGAGATACAAATTCATCTATATTTCTTAGAATTAACAATTGCGAAAACCCATTTAGTTAAATTCATCCAAAATTTGAATCAAAATTCAACACCCAAAAAATCAAGTCCAAAAACGGCATAGAAAAACCAACGAGATTCGCGCGAATGCGATCATGTAAAGCTTCAAACATGGTTTGCGGAAGTAACTTTTTCGAATTCGTCGGACTCAGTGATTTGGGTTTGGGTTTAGGAAAAAAAGGGGCTATGGATTTTTTTCTGGCTGTGTGAATGAAATATAAAAAATATGAAAATATCTTAAATTAGAAGTAACAAAAAAAAATCTGGAAAAAAAAAAAACTTCCACCATTGTTGAAGGGTTAATAGAAGAAGGAGAAACTATTTTCTATTTTTTTGTTTTAAATTAAAAAAAAAAAAACGGATGGGATAATATGTCAAGTAGGACAATTAACAATAAATTGGATGAAAATGAACAACATGGAGTAAAATAGAAGTCGAGGGAGCAACTTGTGACTTTTGAGAGTCGAAGGGTTGTTTGATACACTTTTAACAGTCGAGGGGTAAAAGATACTTGAGCTTGAACTCACTATTCTTATAAAGTCTACCAAAGGAATCACATAGTTTTAATGCATCTCTATTAACATGATATTGGATAGAGATATCGGGTTGGTTAGTATTGGATAGATTCGCCTGCATTCGAGAGAGGGAAAAAAATTAAATTAGGATTTTCGACTTACACATTGACACTAAAAAATTTGAATGCATAAAAAAAACAAAGAATCATAATTGATGGTTAAGTTAAATCAAGACTCATCATAATCATTTCAGTTTATCTTTTTAGTTGTTTTATCCGTTTGTTTATAACTTACCATTTTTATTTGTTTATTTTAAATTCAAATTCCAAAAATCTTATTTTTTTAGGGTTTATTTATTTAAGTTTAATAGATTAAAAATAATTCATGTGAGTTCCACATCCTATTTTCATATATATACTAAAATTTGGCATTGCGATTATTTTTATTGCAATCCTATTTTCATATCTATACTAAAACTTGACACTATATGCTTGCGATTATTTTTATTGCGAATATCACTGCAATATAATTATTTTTCTTTTTATTTATGTTTATGTTTAAATTGTTGAAATTTGAATAGAGTTTTTGAATTTAATTTGGGCCAGGCTGAACCTGATTATGGACCAGTAATTATTGGAAATATTAACAAATGGGATGATGTGTTCTTAAGCTCATTACCGTGTAGAGATAGGAATTATTTTCCCCCGTTCAATGTTATGACCTAGGAACCTGACATTTGTCTGAAATAAGGCCATCTTAGGTTTAGATATTACTAAGCCATTTTGTATAACAATATTTTTAAACATATCTAAATGCTTAAAATGTATCTCAATATTATTAGAGAATACTAAAATATCATCAATGTATACTATGATGAAATCACTATATTGAATGAAAATATCATTCATAATCTTCTGAAATTCAGAAGGT
>JAYMTB010000441.1:0-14341 GCA_036897585.1 Francoa sonchifolia | reverse complement strand
GATCAAGAATTTAGTTCATTTCTAATACAATTAAACAAAACCTAAACAATGCCATCATCATAAAGATAAAGAAAATACAAATCTGCAGATCAATCGGTTGTCAATCGTTGAACTCTTTCCTTGGATCCTTGAATCTTTGCGTTCTTTTCTGTCTCTTTGATCTCCAATTTGGCTCCCCTTTTGTGTTGATAATCATCCCTTTTATATAGCTTGAGGCGTTTGTTGAAAAGTTAAGGTAATTAAAGCATTTAAAATTCAAACGCCAAAAACATTTGGAATTCGGTTGTTCATGGCGCGTCGGCGCCGATGCCTCAACCATTGTAGTGCGTGGAGGGCTGAGGCTGGGTGCCTAGGCGCCATCATTCAGCCCGTGCTCATTCAGGTGGTGCCGCAGCACCCAGGTCTTGGCATCGCAGCTCTCGTGCATCATTTTGTGCATAAATTTCTCTTTGTTTTTCTATATCATGAGCCCTCTTTACACGGTTATCAACACCTCTTCAATGCTCCTCATTTTCATGCCAAAAACTACATGTTTTTCTCATCTTATGATCTGACACAAACTAACAAAAATCTATGTGAAATGCATAAAATCTCAGAATCTAGCAATCAAAATAAGCATGAAAAGGCATGTAAAATTAATACATTTATGCTCACTATAAGGACTGAACGGTTTGAGAGAGCTTTTCAAACATTAAAAGAGAAGCTCACTATGGCTCCAGTACTGACTTTACCCGAGGGCACTAATGGTTTTGTAATATTCTGGGACGCATCTCATCAAGGGTTAGGCTGTGTTTGGATGCAGCATGGGAAGGTTATTGCTTATGGCAGTAAAAGACCCACAAACGCAATAAACAGACACATGATTTGGAGTTGGCAGCAGTTCAATTTGCGTTGAAGATTTGGAGACAACTTGTATGGGGCGAAATGTGAGATATTCACTTATCACAAGAGTCTCAAGTATTTCCAGATGCAGCGAGCCTTGAATTTAAGACAGAGGCAATGGATGGAGCTTATTAATGATTATGATTGTACAATTAGTTAACATCCAAGGAAAGCAAATGTTGTGGCTGATGTGTTAAGTCGCAAAAGTTCAGCAAGTTTAAGTTAATTGCGAGGGTTTTAGTGATTTCTCCTTGCTTAGTTGCGCAGATCAGGGGCACAATTGAGCATGGAAGATCAGAAATGATTCATAGTCGAATTGCAGGCAGATATATAGAGTGAGCGGTGGGCACTCATGTACATTTTAGCACTGCCTTCCATCCTCAATCAGATGGGCAGTCGGAGTGGATTATTCAGATATTGGAGGATATGATGTGAGTTTGTGTCATTGATTTCCACGGGAGTTGGACTCAAATTTGAATTGATGGAGATCGCTTATAGCAATAGTTACCAGGCTAGCATTGGGATGGCTTCATTTGAGGCGTTGTACGGTAGACTGTGTAGGACTCCTTTATGTTGGACTAAGGCAGGTGAAAGCAAATTGTTTAGGACAGATTTTATCATAGATGTGTTAGAAAAGGTAAAGGTTATTCGTGAAATATTGCGAGCTACTCAAGATAGACAAAAGAAATACGCATATCATCGACGTGGGCAGCTTCAATTCCAAGTAGGAGACATGGTATATTTTAAGGTGTCACCATGGAAAGGGATAATGTGGTTTGGTAGAAAAGGGAAATTAAGCCCTAGGTACATTGGGCAGTACAAAATTTTTGATGGGATATGTATGGTGTTCTATCGTTTAACGCTACCACCTGAGCTTGATCGTATCCATAATGTGTTTAACGTTTCAAATCTCCGCAATTATCTACCGAACCCAAAGGTGCGTGTAAATGATATTACAGTGGAACTAGAGGGTGACCTATCATATGTAGAGCATCCCATTGAAATCCTTGATCGAAAGGATAAGGCGTTAAGAGATTGTTCTATTCCACTAGTGAAGGTTTTGCGGAGTAATAAAAAAGATGAAGAAGCTACGTGGGAACTTGAGGACGAAATGCAATGTCGATATCCTCATCCTTTTGTTATGGTTAGAGTGGATTTGGGTAAAGTTTTTCATTTACGAAGAAGGGGGATTAGAAATCACACACTCGAATTGCACACTTGAATTACATTTGTCATTATTTAACTGTATATATGTGTGTTTATGTGCTATACATGTTTTATGTGTCTATTTAATATGCTCATAATGTACATTTTCTTATATATGGATGAGTTGCTATGTGCATGTATATTGGTGTTGGTTGTGAAGTATAATACCAATACATGCTTGCGGACATTTTTGTGCTTAAATTCTATCACTATGCATGTGTTTATTGTGTTGAATGCTGATGGGTTGATATTGAGCATAATATTTAGATGCCTATACGCTTAATATTTTGTTAAATATCGAGGTTTTATGATTCTTAAGTAGTATTTTCCCTATATTATATAGGTATATGGAAATATTGAAGAATTGGCATTTTCGGAAGTGTTTTGATCCAAAATGAAAAAAATATAGTTGCCGCGCTCAAAAGAAATCAAAACGGTTGAAGAAACGTCGAGAAATATGTTAACGGCTGAAAACACGGAAGGCCAAGTCTGAGGCCCAAAGCCGTGGCGCCCACACAGTTGCGCCACGGTGCCACTGATGTAGGCGCCAGGGCTGAGGCCTGGCGCCGCCCATTCAACCACAATACTGAAGTCTGGCGCCGAGACGGGTTTTTCTCGGGATTTTGACCCGGAAGCTCATTCTTTTTTGCCCAAACCTGAAAATCACCTATAAACGAAGGGGGAAAACACAAATTAGGGTTCACTGATTATTTTTCTGAAAAACATTGGAGGCTAGAAGAGGGAAAAAAAGAAGAAGACGCTCAATCACAACACTTTTCCGCGAATTCATTGAGGAAGAAGACATTATTGCTGAGTTTGTCTGACTCTTGTTTTAGTGTTTATTTTCTTTTCTCAATCGAGCAACAATAGTTGTGAATTTTGTAATGACTAATATGAACTAATCAATTTTAGTTTGGATTGTTAATGAACCTTTTACTGTAGTTAATCTGAAGATCTTTTAACGAATGCTTGGTGAATTAATTTTGTGTTTATTCAAAGTTTATTTTGATTGCTTATCATATTTGTTGTTGACCATCAATAGATATGGAATTTCTTGAGATTAGATCTGGAAAGATCATTCCAAGTTAGATCTAGCTTGAATAGTGTGAGTTCAACCTAATTTCATTAGTTAATTTATAAACAATATAGGAATATATAGTTTATCTCACATAACTCAATCAATTTCGAGTTCAAAATTGACTTCTAAAGTTATATTCGCATAAGAATATGTTGAAAGGAATTTTAGATAGTTAAATCATAGAAAGTTCAGAAGAATTCTATGAAATTTGTAATTGGGGTTAACATAGAGTGTTTTGCCATGACATTGCTGCGGCAATCCTAAACAGAGTTGCATCAGAGGGGGATTTAACAATCCAAGCTCCTCAGTCATATGAAATTCATTATTATCTTGTTGTTGTTAATTGTCTTGTCGATTGAACTACCATTTCTCTAGTTTCTTTTTAATGGTTTAACTTTAATTTTTCTGCACACACAAAAGTATTACAAATTCACATTTATTAATTACATTTCAATTTCTGCATTAAATTCTCTTTTAGTGTTTAATCCTCGTGGGAACGATACTCACTCATCACTTTACTACTAGTTAGCGACACGTGCACCTGCGTAGCATATTTTAGCGCAACATATATCTAATCGATTAGATCAAACCAAAATCAATCTCTAACACACTGACTTCAACTAATCGATTAAATAAAATTTCTTAATCGATAACTTCAAGCAAGAAACAAATTGCAACACAAACTGTCCAAATCTAATCGATTGAATTAGAATACTTAATCGTTTAACATTACACAATAACTTACACTCCTATAATTCAGCATCTAATCGAATAAGTAATATGTAATTGTTTAGATATTATTGCAAAACAGGAAATGGAAATGTCAATCTCGAAATATTATTGTTGTAAAAATGATAACTTAACTAACTTCCTATTCGAATACTAATTCATAATTGAGCTATAATACATTTGAATGTATGGGTATTTTGATCTAATCGCTGGAAAAAATAAGAATTAATTGCTTAGTCTAATTGTATTAACTCCTCCAAATTGGTGTTTTTCAAGACTAAAATGTGTATTTTCTACAAAATAATCATAATTTAGGGTTTTGGAAGCTATGGATGAAGGAAAAAGAATCAGATATGACTGAAGGAAGAAGAAACCCAAATTATAAAATATCCAAAACCCTCTTAAATTAAGGCAAACCATAGTTGATTAGGAGAATAACATAAATGTCCTGGTGCACAAGCACATGCATGCATGTGTCTCGTCAATTTGGTAATATTATAATTGATTTTGGCTTGATGTGTGTATATTTTATTAGGAGTACTTTCAAGAAATATATATAATAAAGTGTTATTGATAAGAACGTAAAATTTGTTAAACAATAACAAATTACATGATTTTATATATGTGTGTAATTTATTATAAGTAGATGTATTTATTTAATATACATATATATGTGTGTGTGTGAAATTATAATTTATAATAAGTAGATGTATTTAATCAATCTATGAAAATAAAAAGTAACAATTAATGTGTTTTTTTTTATGATACGGTTATCTAATAGTCAATTAGGGATTTTTCTAATTAAGTTTTGGTCAACTTAATTAACTAATTATTTTTATGGTAAAGTGTTATTATGATGTTTAAACTATCTAACAAATTTCAATTTAGTTACTAAAGTATTTAAAATTTCAGTTTATGAATAATTAATGGAGACTCATATAAGTGTCCTGCGTATACTTCTTTAAAGCTGACGTGGCAAAATATTGTCATCATGGAAAAAACGTAGACATGTGAAAAATGTGGGACCCATTAGTAAACCCTAATTCTTTGGAGATGTTTTCCTATGATTTTCCGGTGGTAGTTAATGGGCAAAATGGTATTCCCGCCGATGAGTTTTTTGTTGATGATTTTCTTGATTTGCCTTATGAAAAAAAAAAAAAAAAACTTTGTGTTTCTCTGTCTGAAAACCCATCGATTGAAGGTTTTAATAATAGAGTTTTGATCGAGTGAACTCAGTGTTCTGGTGAGTAAATATCTATTCTTTATGGGTTTTGTTTTGTGAAAAATTTCATTAATAGTGTGATTATTTATTTTTTTACAGACCGACGATTTGGCGGATCTTGAATGGGTTTCTCATTTCGTTGACGATTCATTTTCCGAATATTCTCCGGTGTATTTCACCGGAACCTTAATTGAAACCCCCAAAATTTCAGAACCCAGTTTAATGCCGCTAGTTCCGGCAAAGGCGAGAAGCAAACGAGGAAGAACCGGCAGTAGCACCGGCGGTCGGATTTGGTAAACTATGGTGGTATTCATCTCAATTCCTCCAAATTCAAGATGGATTAAAGGAATTGAAGACAGATTGAAAATGGATTGAAGAAGAATCAAAGAAATGGGAAAAAAAATTGAAAAAAAAAAGATGAAAATTTAGGGTTTGAAGAAATGCGGAAATGGGAAATGGGAAATGGGAAATGGGAAGAAGAACTAAAGAATTAGGATTTACTAGTGGATCCCATATTTTCCATATGTCAAATTTTTGTCATGATGGCAATATTTTGCCACGTCAACTACCTAGCTAGCAATTTTTTGGCACGTCAACTTTTTAACGATAAAATGTAATTGAGTAGACAGATGGCATATTAATTATTCATGAACTGTTTTAAAATTTTAAATACTTAAGGAACTGAATTAAAATTTGGTAAATAATTTAAGTACCATAATAATACTTTATCCTTATTTTAAAATAAAAATCACATGTTTATTGAAATTTATGGTTATTTGATGTGGCTTGTTCATTCATTTTCTTCATGGGAGTAACATTAAAACATTGAAAAAATAATTCAATTATCTTATATTCTATTTTCTAAAAAATTCAATGTAATTTATTTTATTTAAAATTAAAAACTTTTTGTAATATAATATATATTGTTGTAATTGTTTTTGTTATGAAGAGAAGAAGAAAATATTCATATGCTTATTCATATTGAGTCATTTACTATAATATTTAATATTGCTAAAAAAAGATTGAGCAGAGATACTCTGTCCCTTTCATTTCAAAATTATGTCGGCCATAAATAATGTGAAATATTTCTCTTTTTCTTAAAAGAAGAAAAAAAAGGTTTGGGATTGACATATTAACGTATATTTTTACTACATATTAAATATTACAAGTTAATGACGTGTGATATAGTTTATTTATTTTGATTGTGTAAATATAAAGTATATCAAACACTAGTCCTAATTCCAAAAGAAATTTCACATTTTAAGTGATGCTAGATAACCAACATTCTTAGTGAAATAGTAACATTTGAAAAGTAGATGACACATTTGGAATTAATATACTAGGTCGGATGGAGGCCCTACCCAAATATTTTTAAATACAAAAAAACTACATAAAATGTTACAAAAATATTTATTATGTTCCCTACCTAGATTCTCAATCTTTCTTACTGTTTTTCTTTTTCTCGAATTCTGACATCGTGATTTGTTTTGTTTCGGAACTCTTCTTATTTTATTTTAAACTGTTTTCCTTCTCAACAAATTTTATATTTTTTTTATTTTAGATTTTTATTATGTTTTATTTGTTGTATGTAGATTATTTGTTGTTCATTTTCATGATGCTAGGTAGTTTTGTGATAAAACGAATTGTGATTAAGTAATTGCCCATAATAATTGTAATTGAGAATATAAGGACTTTTATAGTTATAACATTAAAGTTTTTCATAGTAATTGTAATTGAGAATATAAGGACTTCATGGCAGGTTTCCACATGGAGCAGCCATTGATTCCTCCTTTTCCAAATGCCCAGTATACCTGTTCGAATTAAAAGTATAAGCCCAACCCCAACTTCTAGCCCAACTCCAAGCCCAATTAAAATTCTTAGTCCAACTCCGAAGCCCAATGTCAAACCCAACTTTAAGCCTTCATTTCAATTCAACTACTTCAATTTGAATTTGTAAAATATAAAATGTCTTAATTTCTAATTTGATTCCCAAACTATTCTGTCAATACATTTTGCACCTTAAGCAATAAAAATATCAATTTAACTATCATACCTATCTCTCCATCAGAGCTTTATTAAATATTTCCCGTGGCACAATTTTATATAGAATTATTTTATTTATAAAATATTAAATAATTTAAAATCAAACTAATATAGGAAAAAAAAAATACATGTCTGTAAATGAATCAAGCATTTTCCAAACTTGGAGCCCTAATTTATCAAGAATGGGTAATTCATCTAGAAATAAATTTAATTTATATGCAATCCCGACAAGTGACAACCGATAAGGAGACAAATTCAACTGTTTATGAAACAAAATAATATTATGAGAAATAAGAATTAGGGTCAATAAAATAAAACAATTATTATTTTAATTGAGCTAGGAATAAGGAACACAAACCCCCACAAAAGTTACTAGTATTTATTGGCGTCCCACTTTGAATTTGGAATACCAAATCCCCTCAATGAGAAATATGATTTTCACTCACATTTTCAAAACTCTAAGTGAATTCAGTTAAACGCACTTGTCTAACTGAAGTGACATTAGTGATGTTGTTGGTGGGTGTGCGTGGATGAGTTCCAGTTTCTTTTTTTATTTATTTTTGCATTTAAAGGTTTTGTTCGCCCACTTTAACCATATGATAACATCTCCAATGCTCATACTCATTTTTTATTTTATTTAGATTGTGACATATTATTAATTAGTATATCACTTGGCTGAGTTAATCCGCCAAGGTGACAATGCCTTTTTTTTTTCATTAATAATACCATGAGTGTGAAACTAAATTCACTAAAATTATTTTTCTTTTTACTTTTGAAAGATTTATAAATCAAAATAAATTCACTTATCATATTAAAATTAAGATAACTTTCGAATTTGAGTTGAGGTTCCTAATTGTGCTCAACTCCATCAATTCATAATACTAAGTTGAATTTGTACTATATTATATTAAAATAGTATTTTAAATTGAAAAATCACATTAGAATCAAGTTTGAATATCCCGTATGTTATTGAGTCTTACTTCAATCAGGAAAACAACTAGATCTAATTAGAATCGAAGATAGGGCAATGCATAAAGTTTCAAATTTAAATTAGATTTAATTACATCCTTAGTTTTAACGATTCAGATTTTTACTATTTGATATAGGTTTTTGCCCTTTATTGACTCATTATCAAAATACCAATTTCAATAGTGTGTGATCTTGGTCGTTACAGATGATATCACAACCGATCTAATTACTATCGTGTGAGCTCAGGTTCAGTGGAGCGTTTGACGAGGATATCATAGACTCAACGAAAATTTAACGTGATACACCAGTCCAAAAAGTGAGACTATGAAAATATTCACATTAAAAAATAACTGAAAATTTTTTGGCATTATTAATAATTTCAGTGAAATCCATTTTTGATATTAGCCAAATAATAAAATATTTGGATCATTAAATTAATAACCTAATTTCAAATTTAAATTACTTAATTATAGACTCTTGGTCACCACCAAAACCAATACCATTCCACCCTGATGGAGGTGGTGTGTTTATTTTATTGAAGAAGGGCGAAAACATAATTTCAATAAAATAAACACATCACCACCTCTCTGTACGGTACACCAGGGCGTAAAAAACATATTGATTTGGTGATTTACTTTGTTTGACTGGTGGATTGGGTAGAGTTAAATTCTGGAATCTGTTACTTTAGAATTGATTATTTTTCTAAATTATACCCGATAAACTATAATAAATTAAGTCTGCTGTTTGAACCCGTACGGACACGGAAACCGCCCCGTATTCGCTAAAATGAAAATGATGGTCCATTTTAAAATACCCAAATTACCCTCTTGAAATTTCAATTATTACGTTTCTAGTTAGTTGGTTCGTTATTGCCGCTTCCTGCAAACCTTTTAGCGGTAGTTACGGCAAAACTCACGAGCATTAAAATCAACGGCCCAGATTACATAATTTTATATTTTAATAAAATTAATTTATTGTAATATAAATACAGGAAAATATTCCAATCATTCCTTAACCAGGTACAAGCTTAAACCTTCTAATCCAAGATATTCCTTTTTAAAGCTATTTTCTCTCTGTTTTTATTTTTTATTCTCATTTTTGTTTCCAAAATACCCAGATGTAAATTAGATTAAAACAAGAGTTTGATTCTGGATTTGGATTTCAATTTCAAGGCCAATTTGAAGTTTTGGGTATTGCTTGAAATTATGAATTAGAAACCCAGAAAGTTTGAATCATGGCTATGGAAGGTAAGATTCATTTAGGTTTTTTTTTTAATTTTATGTTTGGTTGCTGAGAAAATGGAGTAAAATGAAAGAAATTGAGTGTTTGTTCTAGTTTGGGAAAATTTTGAATTTGAATTTTTTTTCTTCCTGAAATTGGTTGTGTTCTGTTTGGCTGCCGAGAAAATAAGCGGGAAAACGTAAGAAAATTAGTTGGAATATTTTTAGTTTACAAATTTGTTCTTATTTTGGATTACAGAAATTACATTATTCACTAAAATTCAACTTTACCCTTTCATTTTAATTCAACCTGTTTCAAAATTTTCTCCCATTTTCTCAGCAGCCAAACAGAAACTCAGAATTTTAATTTTCGGGAAATTTTTTTAATATATTTCAAAGTTTTCAAAATTGATTTTCTGTTATTCTCCATCTGAGAAATTGAAACCCAGAAAATTTTCGTCCATTTTCTAGGGAACCAAGCAGAACCTAAGAAAATTTTCCTCCATTTTCTCGGTAACCAGACAGAACCTAAGAAAAAATTCTCGCAAAAACTAACTTCTTCATCATCTTGTTCGTACAGAAACAACAGAATCGATCAAAAATCCAGAAACAGAAACACAAAACGAAATCAAAAAGCAAGAAACAAGCGACGATTCCGATCAATCACCCAGAGCCGTATACGAAATACCAATTTCCGGCACCGATTCCGATCACAGCACCAGCACCAGCAATAGCAGTCCATCATCAACCGAAACCCTAACCGATCAACGAATCGTAGTTCGAGAAACTTCTGGATTGCAATGGAAAGCAGTGATTAACGCCTTGAAGAAGAAATCGGTGAGAAGATTTTCGTCGATTCCGTTGGTGGTGAAGTATGAACTTACGGCGAAGAGTTTTAAGAAGAAATTAACTCGGATTCGCAGCGCCGATGATGCCATCGATTGTGATGATGGAATTCCGATTCCGAAACCGCCATGGAGGAGTTTTGATCTTGCGGAATTGCTGGCTGCTACTGATAATTTCAGCGCAAGTAATATTTTCGGGTTAATTACGATTTGCATATCGTACCAAACTACCACAATATATCCTTCTACACTTATTTTTCTAGTGATTTATATCTTGTTTTTCAAAACCCAAATTTGGTTAGGTTCAGTTAGGAATTCATACCAGAGTATACCTAAGTTTTCGTTTTTGGTAAAAATATAATGATTCGGATTCGAGTCATTCTCCCATACAATCTAATGATATTTGACTAAGATCTTACTGTATTAAAATATCATTCTAATTAGATAGTTCGGTAAAGTGAATAGAACTACGACTTCTCATTTATTCTCAAATGTTAGTTCTGATTATCATGCTTGATTATGATAGGAAGCCACCTCAAATTTTTAAGTGTGTTATATAAATTGTTAGTGGATATGGGGGCTAATATTATAATATTATAGTGCTTGTTGATTTTTATATGCTCTAAATTGGCTTTTTATGGTCTCCAAGCAGCCCAAAATTGACCTTGACTTAGAATGAATCTTTTTTGTTAAGTGGAATTTGATCACATAGGCTTTGGGTTATAGAGACAATTCTGCTTTAGGTCCTTTTAAAGGTTAGGAAAAAGGTGTAAGTTCATGGGTCCCTAATTCTATTCCACCTACTAATTAATATTTGGTCACAAATCAATTAGGGGTACTTTGATAATCAAATTTCATCTTCTTTCTTTATTATAATAAATCGAAAACTTAATACTAAAAATTTAGGTTCCATTTGTAGAAAATTTGATTGGTAAAGGAGGGCATGCTGAAGTATACAAAGGGTGCCTATCTGATGGTCAAATTGTAGCAGTAAAGAGACTTAATAAGAAACACAACGAAGACCCAGATAGAACTGGCGATTTCTTGTCGGAACTTGGAATTATAGCTCACGTTGATCACCCAAATGCTGCTCGAATGCTCGGGTTTTGTACTGATGGAGGATTGCATCTTGTTCTTCAATTTTCTCCCAATGGCAGTCTTACTTCTGTTCTTCATGGTAATCTATCTATTTTACCCGACACTCAATTTTAACGAATTCAATTCTACACGTGTTGAATTCTGTGGTGTATTTATACTATCAGGTTCAACGGAGACTTTAGAATGGAACATAAGATTCAAAGTGGCATTAGGGGTAGCCAAAGGACTGAAATATCTTCATCAAGAGTGTCAAAGACGAATAATTCATCGGGATATCAAAGCATCGAATATATTGCTGACACAAGATTTCGAAGCTCAGGTAATTTCTTTATTCTCTAAATAGAGGAATTCGAGCAACTGATTATGTATATGATATGCAGATTTCGGATTTTGGACTTGCAAAATGGCTACCAGCAAAATGGGCTCACCATGTTGTTTTCCCAATTGAAGGCACATTTGGGTAGGTCATTAGGCTCAGTGATTTGATCTAAAAATTGCGAGTTGTGATTTTCAAGTTTCTAATGATCATTCGGGTTTATGCATATCTTTATGTGATTCAGGTATTTGGCTCCTGAATACTTTATGCATGGAATTGTTGATGAGAAAACTGATGTTTTTGCGTTCGGGGTTTTACTACTAGAGCTCATAACTGGGCGTCGTGCTGTTGATTCAAGCAGACAAAGCCTCGCGATGTGGGTATGATTCTATTCCATAAAAGTTATCGATCTATAAATTAAAGCTTTGTATGATTAAGAAACTCGATATAATTGTTATGCACAGGCAAAACCACTGCTGGATGAAAATAGTGTGGCAGAACTAGTAGATCCTAGATTGGGAGATGCATATGATACTAATGAAATGAAACGGGCCATGTCAATAGCTTCAATGTGCATAAACCACTTGTCCACCAAGCGACCAACCATGACAAGGGTATTTTATTTCGGGTATTTCCATTTGTTGGCTAACTTTCCATATCGAAACTAAAAGATTAATTCCTGGAATGCAGGTTGTGCAGCTATTGAGATGTGAAAATGAAGGAGCTATAGAGCTAAAAGAAAAATCAGTTTCAAGAAGAGAACTGATTCTTGATGCAGCTGATATGGAAGAATATAATTCTACTACCTATCTTAACGATCTCAATCGACACATGCAACTTGTTCTCGAGTAATCCTACAATTATGTTACATGTTTTTTCAGACTCTGGGTTCCAATCAATTTGTGTATGTGATAATTTTGAATGGTATGAATGTGGTGTATTTGCCCAAGGGAAATTGTCATAAGTTTATTATATACGCAAAACCTTTGGGAAATACAGCAAGCAACAAAGGAAAAAGAGTTTGAGAAGCATTTTATATTATTCAATATCTGATTGTTTTGATATTTGGTACTCCAACAACATTATCCAAAGGAAATCAAATGCATTTCGAATCTATTTTCTGGTTAATATAATTTTCATTCATTTTAGATTTTATATTCCAAATAGAAAAATATTGGAAGGGAAAAATTCTATTCCTTCGTCTAACACATACACTACTAATGAGTTATTTTTCGAACTCTCAAAATTCACATGCTACCGCTAATTCCCATTGCCTATTGTAGCCATCGAGAATTACCACATTAATAGGTATTTAAGCTTTTATTTTAAAACAATAATAACAAAACTACTAGTGAAAAATCAAATTCCTTCTCCATTTCATCAGAATCAATATCTCTACTCAATGAAGCTTTAGAAATCACAAAAAGAGCAAAAAATGGCAACCTATATTGTCCTACAATTAGGAATCCTAATCCTAATTCTAACCCTAGCAATATTCATAGCAATTCACAAACTCAAAAATCAACCTCTTACCAAGCTCCGCATCAACAATCGCACTGCGATCCAATCAAATCGCCATTTCGCTGAAGCCTCCAACCTCCTCGCTAGAGCCAGATCCACATCTCACCAATCACAATCCCTAACCCTAGCAAAAAACGCTCTAACCGAAGCCGAATCAGCGATCTCACTCAATCCAAAACACGCCGCATCGTACATCCTCAAAGCTTCAGCTCTCGATTTGCAAGGGCACAGAAATTCGGCAGTGAAATCGCTCGATTTGGCTTTGGCATCTATGCGAGTGAAATCGCTAACGGAGAAAGAGCGTGCGGATGCGTTGGTGAAGAGAGCGGAGTTGAAATCGGCGGTGAAGCGGCGGCGACGAGTTGACTCGGCGATTGAAGACCTAGTGGAAGCGGTACGACTGAGTCGAGATAACTCGGAAGCGTTTTGTTTGTTGGGAGAATGTTATGAGTGGAAAGGAATGAGGGAAGAAGCTAAAAGGGCTTTTGATAAGGCCCACAACATTGAGCCCAACCCGTTATCAGCTCGTAATGGGCTAAAACGTTATTGGGCTGAATTTCAGTAATTTATGGGCCTAGTAATGATTTCTCGTTATTGGCTTAAAGATTATTTTCTTGGTATTAATTTAAAGTTGTAATTGGGCCCATTAGAGCCGTCATAACTGAGGCCCAGTTCGGACGTCATAAAAATTGGAGGTGCGCCTCTCGCATCTCTACTATATGCTAAGAATTTAATTTATTTTTTGATATTTAATATTACTTAAATAATGAAAATTGTAAATTTCCTTTGAACTTAAAAATTTTGTATTATATTTGAAAAGATATGATAGTGTAGGATATTAAGGGATCTAGAGCGAATTTTGTGAATATATCTAAATAAACTATGGGGATATTTGTGAGTGGGACAAAATTCTTTAATTTTAATTCTATGTATGTGTTTCATTTGAAATTTCAATGTGTAATTTTTTATAATTAATGGAAAAAGCCATGGAAACGCGTTTTAAACAAACACATAATCCTCGTTCATTTAACTTATAATTAACATAGTAATAGCCAAATAATGAATTCAACAAAAAACTAAAAATTACATGTTTTTTTGTATACAAAGTCAATAATGGAAAATCAAGACCAATGAAGATGACCCAAACATTGCAAGCATCGCTTAAATATGAATAAAAATCCAAAATTTGCCGTCCTACAAGAGAAATTAAAT
>JAYMTB010000440.1:0-14346 GCA_036897585.1 Francoa sonchifolia | reverse complement strand
GAAGCAGACTGCATTAAGCAAATGCAAATGAAGATCCCAAATATATACTCTCATTCCATCTCTCACTTTCTCTCACTCACAATCCTGCTATGGCAGAAATCGTGGTTTCAGAGCCGATTCATGAAGCTGATAGAGACTATACGCGAGCGATTACTGCGTCTGAGCAGAGTTCTAGTCGGAATCATGTCCCTGAGCCGTTTGATAGTGAGAGGTTGCCGCCGACGTTAGCGTCTGGAATTAGGAAGTTTCTTCGGATTGCGAATTTGATTGAGGGTGAAGAACCGCGGATTGCTTATCTCTGTAAGTGATCTTGTGTAATTGGAGGAAATTATTTGATTTATGGTGTAACGATTTAGTGATTGAGGTTATATTTTGGATTCAGGGTTCATGTAGGTTATGACTTGAAGTATAATTACACGTTTCGGATTATTAATTTTTTTCATAAGATGAAATGAAGAATGTTTATTGCTTACAACCTTTGGATGGTTTGTAATTATAATTTATAAAGTAGAGAATCTCGATTTTCATGTTAGTTTCTCAAGTTTGAATGGATTTCATGGCAGGCCGTTTTCATGCTTTTGAAGTTGCACATAATATGGACCATAATTCTAGTGGACGGGGTGTTCGACAATTTAAAACTTCTCTTCTTCAGCGACTTGAACAGGTCAGTAGTAGTACTACTCGTATTACATGAACATTAATTTGGTAAAGAATTTTTCACATGGATTACTTACTACTATATATGTGGCTTGGATTTATGAGCGTTAGTGTTGATGCAGTTTCAAGAGGGAACCGGAGTAGTTTAATACTGTTTTTTATTTTTATTTTGCTTATACAGTCAGTAGGCACCTAGTGTTGATCCACCAAAGTTGGTTGAGTGGATTTCGCTATCTATCTCCAACTTTGTCTCTCTCGTGTTTGTTTACCTTTGATCATCATTGTCATGCATATATGGCTAGTACCTAGAATTGATCTGTTTTTCTACTCCAAAAAAACTGGTCATATCATGTTGTGTTCTTCTTCAGTTGTCATACAAGCTCTCATTTATGTTTCATGTCCTTTTAAACTTTCATGTCTTCAATGTGTTTTAGGATGAAGAATTGACCATCGTGAAACGGAAGGAAAAGAGTGATATGCGGGAACTGAGACGTGTTTATCGTGCATACAAAGACTATATCATTAAACATGGTGTAGCATTTGATTTAGAACATAGGTACTTGACTTTATTTCTATCTGAGTTTTAATTCAGCTAAATTACTTTTTTCCAGAGTTAATATGTGGTTTTTCATTTGAGATAGTCATGCAGAGAAGTTGATAAATGCACGTAGAATTGCTTCTGTGTTGTTTGAAGTATTAAAGACAGTTACAAATGCGGCTGGTCCTCAGGTCTTTGTTTATCCACGCATCTTGCCTTTTTCATACTCCTTTTTATTACAGGGTGTAAGTTATAAATTTGTGGTATTACTTAACAGGCTCTTGCTGATAGAGATAGTATAAATGCAAAATCTGAGTTCTATGTTCCGTACAACATTCTTCCACTCGATCAAGGAAGTACTCAGCAAGCAATTATGCAACTCCCTGAGGTCTGATGCTGGGAATTATTATTTATTTAATTCAGTCATTTAGTCTTATATACTGGGTTCCTCCAACAAAATATTACGAGTTTCATTAATTTTCTTTCGATAAGTAGAAATTAGTGCTGATGCTGTTGGAGAGACTTTAATGAGTGTATTAACCTCCTTTTATTTTGTTAATATTTGCTGCAGTTAGAAAAGGTTATAATTTTTAGGTATTTTCTTCTGTGACTGAGTGTATATTCTAATTTGACAAAATGATGGTATGAAATACAGATTAAAGCGGCAGTTGCAGCTGTTCGTAATATCCGTGGTTTACCTCCTGCCCAAGATTTTCAGAAATGTGGCGCATTCTTGGATTTGTTTGAATTTCTTCAGTATAGTTTTGGGTTTCAGGTATTTTATCTTTTCCTGTTTTTCATACCTAAAGATCTTACATCATAACTATTATTTTGCACTGCTTTCTCAATTTCATACATTAAGGATCATCTTGACACTGACATTATGTGCTCCCACCAGGAAGGAAACGTATCTAACCAGAGGGAGCATTTGATTCTACTTCTTGCTAACACCCACATCCGACAGACTCATAAGCAGACATCTATCTTGAAGGTGGTTATTTATCATTTTTGTCTAACCTTTATCTTCAACTTCATTTCATAGACTTATGTATGTTATTCTTATGATATTAGTTAGGGGATGGAGCTGTGGACGAGCTGATGAAGAAGTTCTTCAAAAATTATACTAATTGGTGCAAATTTTTGGGGAGGAAAAGCAATATTAGGTATGAAGATGATTTATGTTGCTTCAGATTTTTTGGGCTGCATTTTGCACATAGATTTTGAAAAGAAATATTTGGTATGAAAATGATCTATTATGGTATTAAAGCTTTTTCATAATTCTTTTCAGTATCAACCAATTTGTTAGATTTATAAAATGTTGGATTCTACTTTATTTAGGTATGATTTTTTTCTTTTTTTTTTGCCTTATTTCCTTTTATAAGAGATGTATTTGCTGATTTTTTCGTCCTTTGTTACTTTCAAGTTTCTTTTGCATTACATCAACTTTTCTCCATGCCATAATGACTTATATGTATATGCAGGTTGCCTGGTGTTAAACAGGAAGCACAACAGTACAAAATCCTGTATATAGGGCTATACCTCCTTATATGGGGGGAGGCTGCAAACTTGCGGTTTATGCCGGAATGTCTCTGTTATATATTTCACCATGTAAGCTGAAAATATATTTCCATCAATTATTTCCTCCTGGCTATCTTACTTTAAGTTGGTATTTGGATATCTCACTGGATATGTGAAAGAAACTTAATAGTCACAAACTTGATAGTCATTGTTAGTCATTTATGATGTGCAAGAAAAACCTCTCATCTATTCAGGACATCAGAACCCATTATTTCCTGTATGCATCTCCAAGATAAACTGTTGAATTCATGAATTTAGACTACCTAGAAATGAATATATTTTGTGAATCTTCTTTATATTTAATCATTTTCTTTCAGATGGCACATGAATTGCATGATATGTTAAATGGTGCTGTTAGCATGACTACTTGGGAGAAGGTCATGCCAGCATATGGAGGGGGATTTGAGTCTTTCCTTAACAATGTAGTTACACCCATATACAAAGTTATATATGAGGTAATTTTCTAGTCATATCCTATCTTTGTAATTTTTACATGGGGCTCTGAAATTTCTTTTGATAAATTGAAGGAAGCTAAGAAAAACAGAAGAGGCACAGCTGACCATTCTATGTGGAGAAACTATGATGATCTCAATGAATATTTCTGGTGAGAATCCAATTTCATTTCAGATCTCTCTGTACTTTTTTGCATGTATGCCAAGTCAGGAATTTAGGTTTTTTACTTGATTATCGCTGCTATATTTGCAGGTCTCAGGATTGTTTCCAAATAGGTTGGCCAATGCGCCTGGACCACAATTTCTTTTGCGTACAGCCTTCAAATGATAAGAACATTTCAAATATTAGAAAATTACTTAATGCTGTAGAAGAAAGGAGGAAGAGGAAGCAAAACAAAGATGAAGAGTTGGGGGTAAACTATGATGTGACTTAAACTTTGATACAATCTTCTCATTTATATGTCTCTCAACTCGGGCCATAGGTATTGGTGTTTTAGCTTGTTGAAGAGACTATGGAGTGTGTTACCAGACAAGGCCAAGTAAGCATAACAGTTAATTGAGTTTGAGCTGAGAATAAGAGATAAATATATTAAACGAGGAGTTCTATCCATTTGTATCTTTCACTTCAGAGCCTTCCGAAGCGAGTACAAAACATATGACCAATGCCTAGCTGTTTGGTATATAATTGCAAAACCTCAAGGAAGTTTTAAGGCCTCAGTTGGACATTTCTTTTGTCTAGTACTCAAGCAGTATAAAACATAACGATAGCGCAGTTATAAGAGTCGGTGTGATGAAAATGTCATACTGCAAGGGTGCTTTCGGGTAGTTTATTTTCAGAATTGACTAGTTGCTTGGGCAGATGGAGCCAAATTTCTCTTTTTGGTATGTTTTTCATTATTTTGGATGACATTGAAATACATTTTTTGTGACTTAAAAAAATATAATTAAAGTCATAAGTAATATCTTTCAATACAATTTTGAGGAATTTAAAGTAATGTATGGAATTTCCAAAGTATTATCGTTGGAAGAAAAATTGCTATGACAGGTACTCTGTTTTTTTTTTAAATATTTGCAGTAGGTATTTTATATTTGCTATGACAGGTACTTGCACCAAGTATAACTGTTGAATATGTATATTACTTCATCATAACATTTTCTGAAGAAAAAGAAAACATTTCTGTATGTATTGTCAGCTGTCACCAACACCTAAATTGTTTCCTTCTCAAATAAATTATGTACACATATATGTTTCCCCTAAATCCGTTTCTTTTTGACCATGAGCAATGTAATATATCATGTATTATTACTCAGTATTCAACTATTCTCATCCTAGTGATAGGTTCTAAATCTTTGGAGTATCCGAGACTAGGTTAGCATAAGTTGAGCACGTTATTCTCTTTGCCTTTGGTATATACTACGACCATTTTCTCTCTTCTGCTTCTCCTGTATTTCTTATTCTTTGATGAGTAGTGGACAAAGTATTAATTGAAAACTTGATTCTGAAAAGCAAGGCATATAATTTACACTTGCCTGGGGCCTGATATGTATTTTTTCTGACAGGATACTGTAGAGGAAGATCCTGAACCAAAATGGTTGGGGAAGACAAATTTTGTAGAGGTCCGTTCATTTTGGCAGATTTTTAGGAGCTTTGATAGAATGTGGAGCTTTTTCCTTCTATCCCTTCAGGTATGTCAAACAACAGTATGCTTTTGTGAACAATTTTGTTTTTATGTTTTACTTATTTTGTTCTTTCATAGGCGATGATAATTATGGCATGCCATGATTTGGGATCTCCACTTCAATTTTTTGATGCAGTAGTATTTGAGGACATTATGAGCATCTTCATTACATCTGCAATTCTTAAACTCATACAAGGTAGGTACTATTTGTAACCTGAATTGATATGTAGTGCCGACATTCCGTACCTATACACAACTCAAAGACATACTAACTTACATGCAATGAAATATCAAGTATAGAGAGATACTGATATTTCAAAGGGTTCTGAACTTGCAGCAATTCTTGACATTGCCTTCAGATGGAAAACCAGACAGACAATGGAAGTCTCTCAAAAAAGGAAACATCTGCTGAAGCTGCTTGCTTCTGCTATATGGACTATTATTCTTCCTGTACTTTATGCCAAGTCAAGAAGAAAATATACTTGTTATTCCACAGCATCCGGGAGATGGATTGGAGAATGGTGTTTTTCTTCGTTTATGGTTGGAGTAGCAATTTACATGATGCCTAATGCACTTGAGATGGTGTTGTTTCTTGTTCCTGCTGTCAGCAAGTACATTGAGATCTCGAATTGCCAAATATTCACTTTTTTGTCTTGGTGGTACCAGGTAAGATCCAGTATGGAGATTTCTCTCTTTCGTGAAACCATGTTATCAGTATGATTAGATTTACTCTTCTAAGTTAATTAATATTCCTTGAAAACCTGATGTTATCTTGTAGCCTAGGTTATTTGTTGGACGTGGGATGCAGGAAGGCCAAATTTCACGTTTCAAGTATTATCTAACTCCTTAATGTGAATATTTTTTGGTATCTTGTTATTTTGTAAAAATTTTGCTGATGTACAACTTTTGTTACTAAGCAGGTATACATTATTTTGGATACTAGTGTTAATAAGCAAATTTTCATTCAGCTACTTTTTTGAGGTCAGTAGTAATGTAATTGTTTTTTCCATGATGTGCTAGTGTAGTACGGAGATAGCTAATCATTCTTCAAAGAGTAATCATACATGAAATGAGAAAACCATTTGACAGTATGAGACATCACTTACACAGTTGTCTCTTATTGCATTTTTTCTGAAACCAAGCGCATTGGGAATCTCAATTTCCCTCGCAATTTTTTTTTCTTAAATCAGGATTAAATATGTAGATATGCATGCCAACTTATGATTGCTGATTTAACTGCAGATAAAACCACTCATAATGCCAACAAGACAAATCATGAATGTTGGTGTGAAAAATTATGACTGGCATGAGCTTTTCCCAAAAGGTATTGTATTTTTCTTGCTAAAGCAATGTTTAAATTGTTAAATTTGAATTAAGTAATGTGTGTTCTCCTGGTGAAGTTAAGAGTAATGCTGGAGCAATTGTGGCTGTATGGGCACCTATAGTAGTTGTGAGTTTCTTCTCCTAAAATATCACGAAAATCAATTTTGATGTTTAATGTTCAATAAAGTTTCGGTTTTTTGGTGCATAATATGTATTTCTTTATTTATTTGAGGTCTACTTCATGGACACACAAATTTGGTATTCTGTTTTCTGTACTATCTTTGGTGGAGTTTATGGAGTACTGCATCATCTTGGTGAGGTAAGATGTACTTTTCATTCCAAGCATCATGTCAAGATCTCACTCCTCATATTCACTATAGATTCGGACATTGGGGATGCTGAGAAGTAGATTCTACTCCTTGCCTTATGCATTCAATGTTCGCTTCATCCCTCCACCAAGAAATGATCAAAAGAAAAAAAGCAAAAGTTTCTTTCGCATGAAATTTCAAAAGGTAAACTGAGTTTTTTATGCAACCATTATGGTTTGATTTTATTTTCCACTTGCTGTAACAATCAGAGTGATACTGTCTCAGGTGTCTGAAAATGAGAAAGATTCTTTTAAGAAGTTTGTTCTAGTATGGAACCAAGTCATTAATGGTTTTCGATTAGAGGACTTGATAAACAACAGGTTAGTGTCACTTTTCAGTGAAGGGTTCTTCCCTGGCTATCTCCGAGTTAATTCCTGACAGAAACATATTCTTATGAAAGGGAGTTGGATTTAATGACAATACCTATGCCATCTGAGTTATTGTCTGGCATGGTCCGCTGGCCTGTTTTCCTCCTAGCGAATAAGGTATGGTTTTGTAATCCTATTAAAAACATCAACCCTTGTCGAATATAAAAACTTTGCCAGTCTTACCACTTATTTCTTCCATATGTAATACATCTTTCTATTCTTAGTAGCTTTCAACAGCATTGAGTATTGCAAGAGATTTTGAGGGGAAGGATGAGAGTCTTTTCAGGAAAATACATAAAGACAAGTACATGTACTTTGCTGTAAAGGAGTGCTATGAGTCATTGGAGTACATTCTTGAAATACTAGTGGTGGGCGATTTTGAAAAAAGGTACTGAAAGTACCAGTTCCTTTTTTTTTATTATTTTTATTTTTATCAAATCTACTATGCTGAATAAATTCCTTGTTGCTAATATTACTAAAGTGAGGTATGCATCATTTTTTCTATTCAGGTAAACGTATTGAAGAGATTGATTTCATTCTACTTGCTTCTCACTTGCATGTCACAGCTATTCTGGATCCTCTGATTAATTGCTTTATGACTTATCAGGGTTATTTCCAGCATATTAAATGAAATCAATGAAAGCATAGAAAGTTCAATGCTTCTCGAGGACTTCAAGTTGAGTGAACTCCCAGCTCTACGAGATAAAGTTATTGAGTTACTCGAACTTCTGGTAATTGTTGGAAGAAAGCATTGTTCTAAGTAGAAGATATAGTTTTATCATTAGACTGATTGTTCTATTTTATGGTGTATCTAAGGTTGAAAGAAATAAAAACCACGATGGTAAAGTTGTGAAAGTTCTCCAGGATATATTTGAGACTGTAACCAGTGATATGATGATAAATAGTTCCAGGTCTGGTGCACTTATATTATATTTCCTTTTTAGATTGATATAAATGCTTCAGTTAACTATAAATTATTGTAAATGTTCACAGAATATTAGATTTGCTGTACCCTCCAGAGCATACAGAGATGGAATTCATTGAGTTTTCTAGAAAGATTGAACCCCAACTCTTTGAATCAGCTGCTGGCAAGAATTCCATTCATTTTCCTTTGCCAGATAATGGCCTTCTGAATGAGCAGGTGAAGTTCAGTAGGTCAGAACCATTTATTTTTCTCTGATTTGGCAATCAGTTCAGCAAAACGTTTATTTTTGCAACTTTTATATGTGCGCCCCCCACAGAATCTTATACACATGATAACCAATCTCTTACAAACATTGGGTGACAGATCAAACGTCTTCTTTTGTTGCTTACTGTCAAAGATACGGCAATGGACCTACCTGCCAACTTAGAGGCTCGGAGGCGTATTTCATTCTTTGCCACTTCTCTCTTTATGGACATGCCAACTGCTCCGAAAGTACGCAATATGCTGTCATTCAGGTCAAAATTCTCGTCTAACCTGTCTACTCAGGTCATTCAATTTCAAGTAAAACTAGCTAGTTATTTTCAGGAATACTTTAACTGGTTGGTTATTTACGATCTAACAAATAATTTTATTACAGTGTTCTAACTCCACATTACACAGAAGATATTAATTATTCCACCAAGGAGCTTCATTCAAGCCAAGAGGAGGTTTCAATTATCTTCTACATGCAAAAGATATTTCCCGGTTAGTATAATATAGTACTTCAAAAACATTTTTCTCATTTATTTGAATGAAAGTCTTAAGCCTTTGTTCTCTTAGATGAGTGGAAAAACTTTTTGGAACGCATGGGTTGTGAAAACAAGGATGGATTAAATGCTGAAAGCAAGGAGGAAGATATAAGAAATTGGGCTTCTTTTCGGGGCCAAACACTAAGCAGAACAGGTGAACATAAAAGGTCTAGTAATATTCATAAAATATTTTGGTCAAATCATAACCTAGAGTTAATGTCATCATCCATAACACTAACTCTATTACTGTCTCCTGTGGTTACAACAGTTAGAGGAATGATGTACTATAGAGAAGCCATAAAATTACAAGCATTTCTTGATGTGGCTGAAGATGAAGGTTTGAAATCTTGAAAATGCCTTTTTTTTTTTCTTTCTTATAAAACCTTGTTAATGCTATATGTTTTGCACCATTGCAATTTCATCGACAGAGAGTTGTAATTTTTATTGTACAGATATTCTTGAAGGCTATGATGCTACTGAAAAAGGAAATCGTACATTATTTGCTCAAATAGATGCCCTAGCAGACATGAAATTTACATACATTATTTCCTGTCAAATGTTTGGAGCACAAAAAGCAGCTGGAGATCCCCACGCACAAGACATACTTGACTTGATGAATAGGTATTCTATATGAGTACACCACACATGCGCATGCGCACAAACACACTCACGCATATAGGTATTCATGCATCCAGAAAATTATAATAAAACCTTGTTTTGATATGTAATATGCCTTTGCAATGTTGACTGAAGGTACCCATCTCTCCGTGTTGCTTATGTTGAGGAGAAAGAAGAGATTGTGGCTGATAAGCCACAAAAGGTTTATTCTTCAATACTGGTTAAGGCTGTCAATGGTTTTGATCAGGTATTGGTTAATTTGGGTTTTGCATGGTATCTGATACTAGATAGTACCCTTTATATACAAGCATAGATTTATATCCAATTTTTTTTTATGCTTTTTATCTAATTGTCACTTATTGTTTTTTTGTAGGAAATATACCGCGTAAAGCTTCCTGGTCCACCAAATATTGGAGAGGGGAAGCCTGAAAATCAAAATCATGCAATAATTTTCACGCGCGGTGAAGCTCTGCAAACAATAGACATGAACCAAGTATGGATTTTCTCCTATACAGAAAAAATTGATAAATTCAATGGTCTTTGGTCTTATGTTATCAAGTTATACAGGATAATTATTTGGAAGAAGCTTTGAAAATGAGAAACCTTCTGCAAGAATTCCTTTGGCACCGAGGACATCGTTCTCCTGCAATACTTGGTTTGAGAGAACACATATTCACCGGAAGGTTAGATACTCTGTTTTCCTTCACCTATAGTTGCAACGGCATGAGTATAATCCATATGATTGTAATGTGTCTGAGAAGGTTACAAAGATATGTACTATACATTGTTAATATTCAGTTGCTGAAGTAATATTCATAGCTTGATACTGAAAGAAATAGAATGAAAACTACTACATTATTTGTTCTAATAGAAGCCTCTAAAAGCTTAGAGTATTTCAAATTTGTGACTTGCGTTTACTTGCACATGCCCTTTCGAAAGCAGATTAGCTTTCTTATTGTTTCTAACTTGTCTGGCAAAGACAGCCTATGAATTTTGTGAACTATTAATATTTAAAATGCATGAATATCATTATACATAAGGTTTTATATGTATATGATTCTTGTGCAAAACAGCAATATGGAAATTTTTTCACTGCCTGTGATTATGGAACTATGATGAAATAAAATTATCACCATAACTTTTATTTTGTTTCTATATGTATCACTTGAACTTCGTATAGATATGGTAGTCTATCTGTGACTTCATAACTTATGGTCTAAGAGACTCAGATGTCATTTAAAAATTGCAGTGTTTCTTCTCTAGCATGGTTCATGTCTTATCAAGAGACCAGCTTTGTCACCATTGGTCAAAGGATTCTTGCCGATCCTCTCAGGTAATGCCATGTTTCTGCAAACTCATGCTTTCGGTTGAGACAGTATTTACTCATGCCTCTGTGTGATTGTATGTGTGTGCGCATGGAATACCAAGTCCATGTACTCATCTGAGAAAAGCATTATTGTCGACCAAATAATCTAGGTTTCAATGAGTAATTTAAAGATACTTGATTATCTAGTATTTCTCCAATTGTCGGTTATTACTGAATCCCTTCATTGTTTATAAGCAATACCCGAGCTGTGACTTAGACCTTCACTTAAGCCTCTGTATCCAAGTTAAACATGGCACACATGGGCAAGGGCATGGCTGTTGGACATCCCAAAATGAGAAAATACTATGAACATAGGTGAATCTAGTGTCAGACATGTACACCCACGTGATACTTTCCCAAATCTGATTAGTAGTATAGTATCTCATAATTGAGTTCATCCAAGAATTTTCTAATGCTTGGTCATTCCTAATTCATCATATATACAGGGTACGATTCCACTATGGACATCCAGATGTATTTGACAGGGTATTTCATATTACAAGAGGTGGCATAAGCAAAGCTTCAAAAACAATTAACTTGAGTGAAGATGTCTTTGCTGGTAAGACTTAATAAGTGTCTATTATTTTAACAATTTGAACATACAGTATCGGTTAATTAACAACATCCATTTGATTTTATAGGATTTAATTGTACCTTACGAAGGGGATTTATTTCATACCATGAGTACCTGCAAGTTGGGAAAGGCCGTGACGTAGGCTTAAATCAGATTTCAAAGTTTGAAGCAAAAGTAGCTAATGGAAACAGTGAGCAAACACTAAGCCGTGACATACACCGCCTGGGACGCCGGTTTGATTTCTTCCGGATGCTATCTTGTTACTTCACAACCATTGGGTTTTACTTCAGTAGTCTGGTACCTTTTTGAACCCTCAGATCTCCATATTTATTGCTAGAAATCTATTTTGTATTTCACATAGCATGGTTCATTATCAACTCAACTTTCCAGGCTGAAAAACAACTACTCTTTTATATTTGGCTTTTACTCTTCTCAAATTAAATGATGGTTCATTTGAAATTCTTGTGTAAAATTCCACAGATATCGGTTATTGGAATTTATGTCTTCCTCTACGGGCAGCTATACCTAGTTCTCAGTGGATTGGAAAAGGCGCTCCTCATTGAGGCAAAAATAGAAAATGTACAATCCTTAGAGACAGCTCTAGCCTCCCAGTCATTTATCCAGCTTGGTCTCCTAACTGGCTTGCCAATGGTGATGGAGATTGGACTCGAGAAAGGATTTCTTACAGCTCTTAAAGATTTTGTCCTTATGCAATTGCAGCTAGCTGCTGTTTTCTTCACTTTCTCACTTGGATCAAAAATTCATTATTATGGACGGACAATTCTGTATGGTGGTGCCAAATACAGACCCACTGGGCGAAAGGTTGTGGTGTTTCATGCCAGCTTCAGTGAGAATTACAGATTGTATTCACGAAGTCACTTTGTCAAAGGATTCGAACTACTGCTCCTGTTGATTGTTTATGACTTGTTTAGGCGATCATATCAGAGCAGCATGGCATATGTGTTAATCACTTACTCAATTTGGTTCATGTCGATGACTTGGTTGTTTGCACCTTTTCTCTTTAATCCTTCAGGGTTTAGTTGGGGCAAGATAGTAGATGACTGGAAAGATTGGAATAAGTGGATTAAGCAGCAAGGTGGTATAGGAATTCAACAAGATAAAAGTTGGCAATCTTGGTGGATTGAAGAGCAAGCTCATCTTCATCATTCCGGAACAAGTGCTAAGTTGATCGAGATCTTTCTTTCTCTTCGGTTTTTTATATATCAGTATGGGCTAGTTTATCATCTCGACATATCTCAACGGAGCAAAAATTTTCTGGTTTATGTTCTCTCTTGGGTTGTCATTCTTGTTGTTTTCTTGATAGTCAAGGTAAATTCTTTTCATGGCTTTCTATTGACAGAAATATTGTTTATCTAGATTATAATATGTGCATGAAATGCAACACACATGCGCGCACACGCACCCAGATATAGGAGATAACACAAGGAGTTACTGCTTTCTTCTGGCCAATGATTCATATTTCATACGGCACTTTTCTAGAAATAGGAGCTGATTTCTTTAAAAGGTCCATTTGAAAATGCGCGGATGATAATTTTTCAGAATGACTAGGTTTAGCTTTACTTGGTTCCTGCTTCTATTCCCACAAGTTTCAATACTTGCTCGTGTCACTAACATTATCTCATCGTGCTACACAGGCAGTGAACATGGGAAGGAAGCACTTCAGTGCTGATTATCATCTCATATTCAGACTATTTAAAGCATTCCTTTGCTTGGGTGTTCTAGCTATTATAATCACACTTTCTATCATCTGCCAACTCTCTGTAATGGACTTAATTGTATGCTGTCTTGCATTTCTGCCAACTGGTTGGGGTCTAATATTGGTAAGTTTTGTCAGAACAAACATTTACTTTCCATTAACTTGACTGTTTGTTTGTTACTGTTCCATTTATATTCTAGTTTCTTTAGGTTGCACAAGCTTTAAAGGCCAAGATACAACTTACTGGATTGTGGGAATCCACAATGGTGCTCGCTAAAGCTTATGATTATGGAATGGGTGTTGTTCTTTTTACCCCAATAGCAATTTTGGCATGGCTACCAATTATCTCAGCCTTCCAAACTCGTTTCCTTTTCAACGAGGCATTCAGTAGGCGACTACAAATCCAACCCATTCTTGCAGGGAAGAAGAAGCACAAGTAATTTGTTGATCTAATATTTGTATAGAACAGGATTACATATAGTCAAATTATTTTTTTCACAAAAATCCTCATCATAAGGTTATGATATTACATGTTGCATATAACAATAATCATGTATCATTTACAATACAGAAATATAACAATTTATTCTATTAATTTTATGTTTATTCTCTATTCATTCCTTTGACTTCTACCATAAACTCGATTTTTTACATTAGATTTATTGTAGTGTATGAGTTACGATGAGGAAAGAAAAACTCAACACAACACGCAGTTAGACCAAAAGTAATCCAACACAATGGTGAAAGAAGATAACGGTAAGAGTATTTACTTTTTGCTCGGTCTTTGTAATGAGGAACTCCACCACATCACAAGTTACATCCTTGAGCTCTACTTGAACAGCCCCTGGAACCAACAAGTAGAATGAATAGTAATTGAAAAGTTAAATGTTATCAACAAGTTTTGGGATAATTATTTTGAATGGAAGCGGACGATCATCCTCTGCTTTTAGGGTTTTATTGGAATAAAATTATGACAAGAAATGCAGCTCAAATCAGTAAGAGACAATGAGAGATATATTACCAGAGATTATCATGGTGTATACTCAATAACATTGCCCCAACTTCAGTGCTCTCTTTGCCTATGTAAGATCAAATTCTCTCGATTCTGTTGCAAGGAGGTGTACCATGACATAAAATGGGATACAATCCTTGTCGCAAGTTAACCTCATATTGGATGCCTTATTTATCAATCGATGGATGAGAGAACAATCACAACAGCTTACCATTTTGATCTCTGAATACTACTGATGGTTGCTAACTTTTCTTCGAAGAATACAGCAACACAACCTATATTCAGTAGACTTGGTCGTGAGCAGCTGTATGTGAAGGAGGGGAACGTTTTTGGGAGATATCCTGCAATCGGTAGATTCTCTTGCGATTTCTGTAGCATCAATG
>JAYMTB010000439.1:0-14352 GCA_036897585.1 Francoa sonchifolia | reverse complement strand
AAAACCACAGCACAACAATGTCAACGGCTCTCAACACCTGAATCTGAAAAACCTAGGGTTCTTAAACTCGAATCTGAGAGTCATAACATAAACCTAAATCAACACACACATACAAACATGCGTCATACTCAAAGAAAACAACAGAGTAATAAATCTTACAAACTAAATGCAAAACGCATCGTTCATCACTTTCTTCGTCGTCGCCGGTGTCCTCCGCCGCCCGCCGTGAGCAGTTGTAATTCCGAGTTCCACCGAACGAGGAAGAGAGAGTATAATGAAAATGGAAAGGCTTTTTTGCCTAATGGAATAACTGACACTCAGATTCGCCCATCAAAGAAAAATACGAATCGGTCCGGAGATAGATGACGCGTCATCATCCTAAGATGACACGTGGATTTAATTTTCACGAATTTTGGAGTGTTTAAATTGGAAAATGCTAACATGTGTTGCAATCCCCGAATATTAGTGAATTGGGCCCATTGTGACAATGTTGTGTTTCATTATTTCATGTTTTTAATTCCATAAATTAAAATTTGTCCACTTAATGTTTTTTCGAATTTTAGAGTGAAAAAATATTAATTTAAACTAACGTAGTTATATAGCAAATAATTAGAAATTAATTAATTTGAAATAATTTACGATATTATTAAAAATAACTAATTAATAAAAGGCTTCAGTACCTTTGATCCCCTAAATTTTTATTTGTGTAACAAATAACTCTCTCGACTCTTAAAAATTTTAAATAGTCCCCTCGATTTTTATTTTACCCCTTGTCATTTAACCTCCGTCCAACTTCTGTTAAGTGGTCTACGTGGTAATTTAATTTTTTTTTAATTCAAAATTTAAATTTATTTTATGCGAAACTAAGCAATTGAAAGAGAGATTGGTGGATAATCCAAGATTGGGTTCGATTGATCTAGACATATGAGTTAGGTTTGGATTTGAAAAATGGGAATTTGGGTTGAGTTTAGTGAATTACCTATAAGCTCAACATCATTATTTAAAAAAAATAGAAGAAAAAAAAAATGTCATTGTTGAAGGATTGAGAGAAGGAAAAAGAAGACTAGGAGAGAAAAACGATGAAAAAAATTTATATTTTTGTTTTTTTTTTTAAATAAAAAAATAAAAATTTAAGGATGCCACTTAATAGAAGTTAGACGGAAATAAAATGACAGGAAAAAAAATAAAAGTTAATGAGGCTATTTTGGGCTTTTAAGAATCGAAAGAACTATTTTTTAAACAAGTAAAAATCTAGAGGGGTCAAAATTATTGAAGCCTTAATAAAATTGAATAGAAAAGGTGAAATTCAGGTTCAATTCAAGTCATATGGGTTGGTCCAAATAAATCGGGGTCATACGGGCGATCGGTCCATATTGACATCTGATATAAGCTCATACAAACCCTAACATTTTAAATAAAAGCGAGATTTAATTTAAAATTTGTCTATAGTAAAAAGGGTAACAATGCTAACTGACTTTCCCAACTAAACCAGTACATACATTCAAAACAGTAAATTTTTGTGCGAAAAAAGAAATACTTGACAATGTTTAACAAGGGGTGGCCCCATGAAGGGACAAAAATATTGAAGTTTGATACATAAACTAGGTCAAGCTACAGCTACATATTGTACACCGCGAGTATAAAAATCCCTATCTGAATCGACCGGAAGCCTAGTCAGCAAATTACCTGTGTTTCCGATAAAACATTAAGATTCTGGGAAATACTCGAAGTTTCAAATCTAAACGATTTTAAAGTGAATACCTGACCAAAAGGAGTGCCACGAAGCTGCCATAACAAAAGAGAAATATATATCACCTAAGTTATGAGATTTCGGGATTAACTAGAAATGGGTTGAAAACTGCCTTTAATTTCGTCATAAAACCATCTGCAAAAGAGATCATCAGTCAAACCGAAATATCTATTCGCTAAACACAATAAAACGTGTTAAAGTGTTTGCATGGAGATTTATATATGAAGAGACATACTTGCAAATGAATAAGGGATGCAATTCATTGTTTGCCTCTGTTTCTAACTGGGTTCTTCGTTCAGTTTCTTTCTCAAACTTGGTAGTTGGAAGAACCTCACATGGGCCTTGAATTGAACCGGCCATTACAGTACTCTCGTGATTAGATTCATAGACCTAAAGTACATAAACAATGAAGTTAATATTGACTTTGATGTGTATGTTACACAGATATAAAAAAACGTGAATAGAATTTCAGCAAATCAACATAATGCAATAAATCGAATGAAAAAGGCACTTCTTCTAACCAAGATCCAGAATCTCCAATGACATGATAACATACATCTGAAACACTAGAAAAAGACGAGAAGAAAATAGATGAAAATACCTCATTGCTGTCAAGAGAACAAGGATGACCAACATCAGGCAAATCATTGGGAAAGTAGCACCTATTGACAACAACCCACTTCGAGCCAGTTTTGCTATCCTCCCACATAGTCTGCAATCAATGATCAGAACCCATTTTGAAAACCCAAAACATAAGAAAGTTACATTCAAAAGAATGGATACTAATTATGTAGCTAACTATGTCTATATGCATATATTGATATAAAGTGATTAGATGGAGTAATGTGCGTATATCAGATGCAAAACTGATTTCACGAGTCTTGTAGGCAGACTGTATAATAGTTACACTAGCAATCATGGAATATTGAAATTATGCTCACCTGAATCTTAGAAGGTACCAATTTGTCATGGCTAAAACGAAAAAGAGCATGATCATGCACTTTATAGGAAATCCCTTCAATGCAACAATACTGATAAAATATTTTCCCGTCCAGAACTTGAAAGACATCGCCAACCCATTCCACATCACGCAAGCCATCTAATGAAAAATCTGGTTCCTCTCTAGCCTCGGAATTTTGTTGTGCAACATTTTGGTCATCTTGCTTCGTATTAGATCTTGATGCACAGTCAAGAAGTTCTCCTGCATTAGATTTCTCTGAAATATTAACCAAAATGTCTTCACCTTTAGACAGAACTTCAGCACAATTTGGCAGCTCTGATCGATCAACATTTTGAGGGTCTCCTGAGGGTTGCAAATGTACGGGATTATGCGTCACTGTGTCAGTTAAGCTAGCAGGAGGCTCTGATTGTGAATCCGAATCTGACATCTCTTTAAATGTAATAGATGGTTCAGACATCTGAAATTGCTGGATAGATTTTTCACTTGATAATCCAACAGGAAGAGAACCCCCTGTTGCCTCTAAGGATTTAGCAGAGATATTTGGGTAAGTTCCAGAAGTAAACTTATCATCCACACTATTTTGGCCCGATAATAAATTATTACTATGTATCTCTCTACCATTTGGAATTTTTGAATCAGAAGCTGAACCAACAAAGTTGCTGCTCAAAGCACCCGTAAAAGCAGGAGTTTGTGAATTAGAGCTTCCATTTGCTATAACCTTTTGCTGTTCAACTTTTGAGTCTAAAGTTCCTTCCTTCTTCTCTGAAGAAGACTGAAGTCCAGATGCATTGGGAGGCAACTTCGGAGCATTCATATTTCTCATGACACGACCATATTTAGGAGGCAAAGGCTTTCCATTGCTTAATTGCAAGCACTTTGGGCAGTGCCATTCACCCCTAGGAATGCTTTTTGGATTGTACGGATGCAGACATTTTATGTGATAACCTTTCTCACAAGCATCACAAAGAAGTACATTGTCCATCTCAGTGATGGTAAGCATGCAAATGTTGCAAGCGAAAGCCTTATTCATGTATTCCCTTGAAGGAGGAATCCATGTAGGATGCCCTGGGAGCTTTGGTTGTAATACTTTCTGAACCATCTGTGCAATTTCATTGTGGTGATTGATAGGGGGAGGAGCATGAACAAAGTTCAATCCCTGCGTTGGCAAATTTCCCAATGCAGTTTGAGTAATATATGGCCTATGGGGCTGATCTTTTGCTGTTTGAGGAGACATTTGCGACATACTTATATCACTGGTCCCTTCAACCTTGGCAAATGTATGACTTGGCACCTTATTTTCTGCAGCACTTTTACCTGAAAAGGCAGAATGAGGATCTACAGACCAGGTTGGAGCATTCACCAGTGGCCGATCAGCAGAAGAGTTTGCTGCAAAGAGATTATAAAGTAATATAAAAACCAAATAACGTACTAATGGGAAGAAAATAACATCAGAAACTGAATATTTAAGTGACAACACTAGAGAATTTATATATGATGATCATCATATAATAAATTAAAATGGGCATCCCCTCGAGGCTAACAACCACCACCACCACCAAGTAAAAAAATCATACAAAAAAAACAAAAGAAAGTGAGAAAAGAAGCAAGTATAATTACTCAACAATATATCCTACTCCCTGAAAACCTTAAAGATAATCCTTCAGATCCGATTGTAAGAAATTAATATGAAATTTTACTCAAGAATAATTCGACCAAACTGGAGACATGGATCTATTAGCGATATAATAATTTTTAAGCACATCAAAAAGTATTCTCACAAACCCATGCTCATTAACCTATATCATACAGCATGTATCACAACTCTGACATAACATATGCAGGAGACATTATATTTGCAAAAATACACAAATATTAAAAAGAGCTTCCATCTGTAATTGTAACTAAGGTACGAAGGGAGGTGGCACTACCTCGAACTTGTGATGCATGAAAAGACTCAATTGATCCTCCATCCACCTTCAACGGTACTCTGTCAACCCTAGGCAATAACAAAGATGAACTCCTTCCTAATTGGCTGGAAACCGTAGACTCTTTAACTTCATTGATTGGCAACTGATGGGACATAGGTATAGACGTAGATACAGAAGCATGACGTACAGGTGTTGAAGCTGGGAAGCCTCCAGTCGATGTTGGCATATATACGTTACTTGACTTATCTGATGGAAACATAGAAACAGTATGTTGGGGCCCACGGTTTCCACCCGTTGCACCAAACCCCGATTGCAAGGTGTGAGATGAATAGGTTGAAGAATGTGCGGCGAATTTCTTGGATTCTTCCATCTGGGGAAAATAGAGTAAA
Organism: Francoa sonchifolia; assembly: GCA_036897585.1. Lineage (NCBI taxonomy): Eukaryota > Viridiplantae > Streptophyta > Magnoliopsida > Geraniales > Francoaceae > Francoa > Francoa sonchifolia. The sequence goes on along the minus strand of JAYMTB010000439.1, from coordinate 9,324 downwards.
TTAAGGAAACACATTATCCATTATGTTGAAAATCACAAGTGTTCACACATTGCTATGAGTTCCATGTTAAGCATACGACTTCCTCTCTCTACTATTTCTTACATAGGCGTCGACACTCTTAGGTTAAATTGAGTTCAGACTTCAAAATGCTTAACTAATTAGGAGCATGAAATAAAATCAATACGAAAAACAGACATATTACAGAAAAGAAACGTGATTCAGCAAATCTTCGTATATCATTTCAAGAAAACACAAGATTAACCCTTCACCTCTCTCTCATATTACATTAAAGTTAATACTTGCAGTAGCCTAACTACGTCGAATCTTAAGTTCGTACAAGCGAACCTTCAAAACTATCCACTTAATTAATTATCACCCGATTTCTCAAAAACCATAATATAGCAATTCAATTAATATGATGCGCGAATAGCCAATTTAAACACTACCATTGCATCTAAACAGCTAAAATCTGAAATATAGCGAAAGGAAAACGAACACCATTACCTTCCTTTTTGTGAGCGACATCTTCTCCGATATGGTCAACTTAGGACCCCGAAACCCTAACCTCTGATCCTTAATCTTCCCATTAAGCCCCAAATCCTCAATCACACTCCCGATTGCTTCCTTAGGCAAAATATCTTTCGGAACCAACTCTTTACAAATGTCAGCCACTTTACTCCGTGCCTCAGCCATCAACACCATCTCAACAGCCGTCGGACTTCTCCCACCACCCATCGTCCTCATAGTCGACAAAACCAACACAATCTCCGCAACTCTACGCATATCCCCATCCGATCCAGACCCACATCGAGTCTTCTTCGCCAATTGACCATCCAATTCACTCCCACCCCCATTCTCAAACACCCTCTTCTCGCCAATCGACGCAACTGGGTCTCCATTTACCTCCACAGTATCAACAGATTCGGTAGAATTAGGCAAATTCGAGGTCGTCTCCATAATTAACGTCATCGTATCGCAACCATGAGAGGATTAAGAAAGGGAAAACCCTAGGGAGAGAAAGGAGAGGGAAAAGGGAATGGATTTGAAAAATTGAAAGGTGAAATGGAGAAATTACGAAGCTTTTTGGCGGGTAAATAATGGAGAAAGAGAAATCTTTTGAAAAATTGTAAGGATTTTAAGTGAAATTGGTTAGGGCGCATTGAGAGAGAAATAGATGGTGTGTGATGAACAGAGGGATTGGAAAATATTATAAACAATGAAAAATAGGTTTTTTTTTTCTATTATTTATTTGAACCGGTCGGCTTTTTAGCTTTGAACCGGGATTTTGATGGAATAATAAAAAGGGAATAATATTTTAACTGTTTATTTTCTTATTTTTGGAAAAATTTAGAGAAATTAGTGAAATTTTATTTTATACTTGATAAATATAATTTTGAATCAATCAACAAATTACTGTTTATTTTGGTTAATATTTCCCTTTTTCAATTTTCATATATGTATTTGCAGGTTTATATAACGGTTTTATTAAAAAATACACCGTTTATTTTTTTTAATTTTTTTTTTTTAAGTATACACTTTGCCCTATGCGGTTAATTATATAATTTTACACATTTACTATGTGATTTTTACGAATTGACATTAGTTTTCCTTTTTGGCATCTAGAATTAATAAAATGAGTTAGATGTGTAAATCAATTTAAAAATTTGCATAAACCCAATGTCAGAATTGGACACGTGCAAAAATTTGAAAACCTTGGAAAAAGAACACAGGTGGAAAATGTAATGAAACCTTTGTTAGATATAATAAATATGAATCAAATTGACAAATTTTTTCGATTAAATTAGATTTAACCCAAAAATTTATTACATCTAATAATTATGTACAACTGAGTATCTTGCTCCAGTATATACAGACTACAAATTTATCGAACTTTAGTAAACTTGTAGTTGATTGAGAAGGTATTGTTCCGAGAAGGCTGCATCGCTGCAAATCATGATTATTGAATCGCTGCAGAGAATTTCGGCATTCTTGAGTTCAAAACCGTGAAGAATTGGCAATGGAAATCCTTTCTTGAGGTGTACATTCACAAATGGTAAGATTACGGTCTTGAGAACAGTCCGCATAAAAGGCTGCAAGCAAAATATTGATACGACTTTGGATTAACAATAACACGAGAAAGTGGTGTAGAATGACAATTTATAGACACCCAAATTAACAAATGGGGTGATATTGATTGATATGACATTAAAGTGACATACCCGGACTAGATTCAGGTGCAGGGAACCAATTTCGCTCCACTTCAATAACATGGTGAAGTCATTAAGTTTAATTTTTCCGGCTAGACTATTCCTTGCAATTTCTGCAAAGCCTGAAGCCCTGATAACCTGTAACATCAGAAATTTTCAATTGGATTCCAAACCTGGTTGTCAATTTCAGCTTCAGTTTTTGGGTTTCACAACGTAAATCACGAGAAACCCGAAAAAGGAAAATAAGCGATGTCCTAGTGGAATTTGATTAGGTGTACCAATGAGATGCATGCCACGGGTATAACTTCACCAGCATCAAGAACATTGATAATTACATCTAGGTGAATGGTGGCATCAATGTTGTTCGTTGATATCATTATGATTGGTGGAGAAGATGCAGTGATATTAAGATTCATGTCATCATCTGGGTATAGTTTGTAAAGTTGAGGAATGATGTATCTCAATTCAGCAGTGTTTAAATGGAACTGATTTGGTATTCCATCAACGGTCCATCGCATATAATCTGCCTGGCCATGAAAAGGAAGTATTAGATTAATCGCCGAATTGCAAATCTAATATAGGTTAGCTGACCCAGTCTGCCCTCAAGCATACGTCAAAATCAAGGGGGACAACTCAGTCTGAGTCACCTGCAAACCTCATGAGACCGAAAACGAGCACAAATCATATATGCATGCATCGAAGAACAATATTTACTAAGAACTTACGTTGAAGTACACTATTGATGCCGAATTAAGAACATTGTCGTGTATTGAAATTTCGACCATCTTGGTTGGATCATTGCATGAATCGAAGGATTGTGATCTTTGATGGTTATAGTTGAAAGCAACAATCTCATCTCTTGCTGTGAATAAACCATTAACCTCAAATTCAATCGAAGAATTACTCAACAAAGGGTCGTCCACAAAAGTAACATTCAGAGCAGCAGTGTCATCTACTGGGATGTCTTTTGGAAGCGATTGCAGTGATGAATCGAGCTTTACTATACCTTCTCCGATTTTCGTGGATATTGCATTTTCAACTGCAGATGTTATTTGTCCTTCAAAAGCATCGACAATGCTGGAAATTAAGCAAGAGGCATTGATCATGAAAGAATACCAATAACTAACAAGATACAGAACCATCATTTTAGGGTGAGTTTGATAGCATAAGAGGAACACAAACCCTTGATAAAGCCAAGATGCTCCGCCATCTAACTTTATGGATATATCTTCAACATAACATCCAGAATCCAAGAGATAAAGGCTTAGAGTTCCTTCTTGATTTTCCAGAGCAACAGTAAGTCCTACTTGCATATCTTCAACCTAAGCATAAACATTATTTGTTAATTTCCCTCAGTCAAAAGATACAAGTAGATAATCATGTGATAGATTAGAGAAGAAAAAACGTCATATAGTGACTGAATATATTGAACCACTTCACGTTAACGGAGTACAATGTTTTGGTTCAGTATCTTCTGATTCAGGCGTATATAATCATCTCAACAAAATTTTCCTCATATGTTTGTGCTCATCCATCAGGTATTACAAAATATACACTCATTTGTCCATGCACCAAGTAGTAATATAATCTCCAATATATACAGCCTGTCTATGCTGTATTTCCGCAGCATGCATAACATATATCTTATAATTGGCAAACTTTTTGAGGTTAAGTACTTTCAAACTAGATTGTTGGCAAGTTATCCTCAAATTGTTGGTCCTTTCTTTCGATGTTTCAGTTGTTTACTTTCGCTAGAATATGTACACGACTAACCAAATCAATCTTCTTCTACACTAAGCAACTATCGATCCACTATTCCATTAAATTTAAAGTTCTTTGTTCATTCAAGTTATGACGTCGCAAGTAGTGATTCCATATGTGATTCTATATATTCTAGGAGATTGTTTTGATCTCTCCAAAGGTTATTACACGAAATACCACAACATACTTCAGTGATCATATTTCTTGAGCTCAAAAACTAATCAATCAAAGAAGCATCTAAGCAACTATATATCTACTAACATTTGAATTGTATCCACACAATTCTATGCATTTGAAGATAAAAGAGTGTGATCAAATACCCGAACAGAAGCAACCCCTTTATCCGAAATCGTGCCTATCCAAGATTTATAAGAGTACTTCCAATTCATACTCAAATGCGCAGTAGCCCCAGAAGCAAGCAACACAATACCAGTCTCTCCAGTCTCAATTATAGAAGAATCAATATCAACTCTATCAATTGTTAAATTAGATAGAACAAAATCAACCTTACCAATAAGTGGAATTTTCTTACTCTTTTCAATTTGTGGTAATTGAAGTGGAACAACAGCAGAAATTGCTTTATCTATAAGCAAATCCTTAACAAAATCCAAACCCTTATTGGAAATTCTCACTGATGTAAACCCTTTTTCATATTCCAAATGGGTATTTATAGGAATCAACAAAAATGATAAAATTATGAAAAATTTGATCGAACCCATGAAATTTGAGAACATACCCCTTAGAAAAATGGATTAAAAATTCAGCAGTAAGCCATGAAAATGGGGATTTAGGGGGTTTTGGAGGGTTGAATGAAAGAACTTTGAAATTGACAGCAACAAATTGGAATCATTTAGAGTTCATACGCGGGCAAGATAAATTAGGTATATAAAAAGGGATAATTAATGATAAGGAAAAGAGGGTTTGGTTGTTTCTAAGTTTTGGAATTTTCTTCATTATTGATGAAAGATATTTGTCAGATTTTAATTTTGGTTACGTTTATCAAACTCGGCTGAGTCATAACAAGGAATTGGTTACGACATAGGGCTCGCCCAAAAGTTTCAATTCACTGTGTAATTTAATTTTTGAAATTAAGCTAATTATTTAAGATATTAACAACATTAAGGATTTGTTAGAACTATATCTCCTCGAAATAATTGAGAGAAGCGATTCCGAATTCCAATCACATTTCTCCTAAAATTTAGTCGAACTCCAAATACAAATATCACTCACCCTCATCATATTATGTCCCTTAGAGAGCAATTAAAAAAATCAGATATTATCATAAAGAACTTCAATAGTAAAAAAATGACAAACAAAATTTGGAGCTTTTAAATTAATACATTTTGATTCTTTTATCTCATCTTCCAAATCTATAAAACCAAATCTCTCTGTATGTCTGAACCTGCATCTCTCTCTGCCATGCCATACGATAGCAGGTTTTGCATGCCATGTTTCACTGATTACATAACTTACATGTAATACATATTGCTATATTACAATTCAAGGAAATGTCACAAGTGGGCAAACATGAAAAATAGGCAAAACCCAACAATACAAGTTAATCGGAAATGCAAATTGCGTAGCTGTTGATCTTTCGAGATGTCTGTGGTTGAAAAATCTACCAGCGGAATGCTTGTGTCTCGAATGAAATCCCCTTCGAGTTCAGACGCTATTCATGCTGAATGAATGACCGGGAAAAGTATAAACATCTTGCCAAATGATATTACAGAAAGTAATCTGGTGCGGGTTTTTTGGTAGGAGCACCTCTTGATTCCTGTATTTCAACAAACCATTAATTTAACAGTGTGCGATAAGACAGAAATTTAGCATGAACATTATGCATTTTCATCTGTTCGCCATGCATAATCGTGATTATGAGTACTAAATCGTTGAAAAGTCACAGGGCATTATGTTTTATGCTATGTTGCTGTTTTAATAATAAGCAACAAAATAAAATTTTCCTATGTTAAGGTTATTCACTGCACATACTAGTGGAGCTGCCTCAAACACACGGAACTGTTTGTCTAGATTGTCATCCAGCTCGAGAATTGCAGCTACATTACCACATCTGTGAGAGATCCAAGAATGATATGATCACGCGACAGAAAAACAGAAATGGAAAGGAAGATAATCTAAATTGCTAAGTTACCTGTAACAATAATTAGGAGCTGACCAAACTGTAACTATTTGGTTATTGAACATCCATTTATATCCTTCCATGACCAATTGATGGGCACGACATATGTAGTCGATTTTATTTTGGTGGTTAAATTGAGTAACAACACTGCCACCAAAAAGAAAACCAGCACCACGAGGACTCAAACCCCAACCATCCACTGCGTCCTCAGGGTCTGACCATAGTAGGTCGCACATAGCACCATCATGAGGCACTTCTTGCTTTCGATCAATTGATCGAATCTGCTGACCGGGTCAGTTTAGTAGTATCCTAAAGAAGCATAAGAGGAAAAGCAAATAAGTTCAGAATCGATTTTCTGACCTGATCTAATGTGTTTATGACGGGTGAGAGGCCACCATGGACACTAAAAATTCTGTTTTCGATAAGAGCCGACAGGCTGTAGTAAACCACCATCAGAATGAACTACTTGTCAGTAAGAATGGAAAAGCAACACACAAACTTGTCAATAACAGATACAGATATAAGATACCCAAATGAGAATAACTTTGATGGGCATAATAACCTAATATCTTTTGCATGACCAACTTAACAACCACTTCGCAGTTTTTATACCTCCTCACTCAATCAAAAAGGTGAATAGTATCTTCTCTAATGGAAATTTACTAACCTTAAGTAATCGAATATATCGGTGCAGTATCTCCAAACATTCACAGAACCATATTTACGTAAGCACTCGTCATAGAAGCCATATACCTGGTAAAAAAGTATAGACTCTTTTTCAAATATACATACGTTAAAACAGAGTTATCAGTCAAAGAAAGTAAACCTGAGTGATTTGACGGATCTCGTGATTCCCTCTAATGAGTGTTATCCGATCAGGATATCTAACCTGATTGTATGCAATTTGTTAGTTGAAAAGGCCAATGAATTAAAATAATGTATACTCTAATCTTAGCTTTTATTGAACATTAGTTCGAAAACAAGCCATAATAATTTGATAGTGAACCATCCTCCCTCTTACTGCTCAACTGATCAAGGATGCCTCAGAAAGATAGCACCACTTACAAGGTCTCCCTGATTTAACACTATGTTTTTCATGTAAGCACATAACATGATTATTCATGATGTTAGTACTCGATGCTATCATGTCCAAGGGTCTTCTTCTGATTAGAAACATTTGTTACTTCCAGGATAAGCTCCATTGGCATAGGAAAAAGGATTTATCAGTTGAAGTTCTATCTAATGGTCTTCCTCAAAATATTTTATCAGATATTAATTCTTTTACTTGTACAAGTAACTATATATAATGGCAGGAATTTCAAGCTTATTGGAAGATACAAAAATGACAAAGCTTCTAAAAACAACAAGGCATGTAAACAAATTTCACGTCAGAAGAAGCCCATTTCATCAAACAAAACACTAAAATTATGTGAACTCTGACTTGTTTCCCAAGAGGGAAGAATATAGGACTGTTACCTTGAGGGCTAATAGAAGCAAAAATGTCTCAACAGAGTAATATCCTCTGTCAACAAAATCTCCAACAAACATGTAGTTGGTCTTTGGGCAGTCACCTCCAACTTTGAAAAGCTCTTTCATGTCATAAAATTGCCCATGAATGTCGCCACAAATCTATGTATAGAAGAAGAGCCACGCCAACTAAAATAAGCACATCTAAATTGCAATTGGGATCAAAACTCAAATTTTTAAAGTAAAAGCATCGCATATGTAAAACAGGTAATACAGAGTCGCTCATTTTTCCTGTCTATAGAAAGACCATATCATATAAGATGTGAAGTCACGATTAGACGAGAGATACAAAATCAGGGTCATCCAAAATTCCAACACACATTGTAATCCTACAAAATTGTTCTATGGCTGCTCTTACATGCCTCCCACTAAGCACCCTTCAGCCTAGCTAACTTGGTTTGTTATTCCACGCTTACGGCAAACCAGTTTCTAACTTCATAGGCGTAAACTAACTTTTCGTGTATATGAATCTTCAAATTCGATTACATCTAAGATGCAAAGTTCTCTCTGCACTCTCTTCTACTTATGCTAACCAACCTCACCTTTTCCATTTGTACCACACAAGTAAACATCAAAAGCTTTCGAATTGTGACAAATTACTCTGTGCATACCTATTAGTAGCCTCACCACTATCCACACATACACAATCATTAGGCTTACACTAGCAAAATGAAAGTCAATCAGTAGTCAAAAGAAAATTCAACATGATTACCCAAAAACCAAATTAAACCAAAACCAACATTCACAAAAACCTTTATTCTCAAACTCATTAAATCACAAACAAACAAAACCAAATCGATATGTGAGCATATATATTGTTAGATAGAGAGACAGAGAGAGGGAGTTGTATAAGTATATGCATACAGTGACAGGAGCATCGACTCTCTGAACATTACTCTCTTCAACGAGGATTTCCATGGCTTTAAGACAAAGAGCCTTAACTTCAGACTCCTTAAGCGGCTCGCAATTCCTGAGCTGCTCAATTTGTCTGTCCAGGTCTGACATCTCTCAGTCAAACCCTTCCTCCTCTCCTCCTCGGACAAAAATATCCGCTAACCCTTCTTCCTCCACACACCAGAGGAAATCTCTCTCTCTCTCTCTCTCTCTCCGCATCTACAGTTCTCTTGGCTCAGTTTATTGAAAAAATGTTGCTCACGTTTTCTGGCGCGGCTCGCTCTCTCAGTCAGCTTAATGACTCATTTTCCTCCTAGGACAAAAAAGGCCGCTATTTTGTCGTCATTTATTTAATTTGCTTAAATGTTTTGGTATTTTCACTTTCACCCCATTATTTTTATTTTTGCGTATTAATTACAGACAATTAGCTAGATTTATATATATTTTAAAATATTTCCTTATACTTAAAGTTTAATTTTTCTAAATGCTCAAATTCGAAATTTTTCTTTAGCTATAAAATATTTAACGGAATTCATCCATCAACTCATCTTCTAAAATTAGAATAATAAAAATATGAAATAATTACGACAAATATTAGATTAATTGTTAATTTATTGTAAAGAAATTATCACCGAAGATTATATATGTTTTTTTAGTGTTAGAAAATTATAAAATAACTTTTCTTCATAAAATAATTTAAATAAAAAATTAGTGTAATTAAGAAGTTTACAAACTTTAATTTAGTTGAATTAAATTATTAGTATAAGTTGAAACAAGCAGGAGATAATCCTGATGCAG
>JAYMTB010000438.1:0-14370 GCA_036897585.1 Francoa sonchifolia | reverse complement strand
TTATAAAAATTGGGTGAGGAGGAATAAAGAGTATGTTCATTCGTTGGAGTCACTGGCAAATGTGAGAATTCTAAACTTTTTGCAAATTCATTTAATTATTGTCCGTTTTGATGATTGAAATGATTGTTATTGTGGAATTTGTTTTCTTCGTGTGATCCTTGTAGATTAGAGTTGGAGATAATTCTGAAAATATGTAGAAATGAAGAGATTTTGAATTGCTGGTTGTATATGGCTTCATGTTATGTTATATATGTATTGAATTATTAGTTTAAACATGGAGATAATCTGGAAACAAAGAAAAGGAAGAGATATTGAACTGTTGTTGCTTGAATCGTTTAGTATTATCTCCTCAGGTATTACACTTATGAATAGGAGAGCAAGATGTCTCTGCAGAGGATAAATTTAGTGATTTGGTTATATTAATTTAATTATTTGCTGAAATTAATTTATCATTCAGTAGTTCAATCCGTTTTCACCATTCGCAATGGAAAATGATGTTTCTGGACTACATACCAATGAAGTTTGATCAAACGAGAACTTAGAATGTTTTTGTATATTTGAGTAATCTTTTCTCACATGTGTATTCTTGTTCAGGGATTGACATGGCTTCTTCCTGAAAGGTTCTCCGACTCCGATATAGGGCCAGAAGCAGGTTTTGTGAAATTTTGGTAACATTGGCTACTTTTTGTGAACTAAGAAATTGCTAGGTGCATCGTTTCCTTTTTTGTAATTTCTGTTTGGTTGGTGACAAAATATACTGAAACGAACTAACTGAAATTTGATTTCTTATCTTGGTTTTGTTTTCTTAAAGATGAAATATTACGCAACACTTGGTGTGATTAGGTTGCATGAACCATGTATTTTTGTCGTCTAACTTATCAAAGAAGGGAAAATAAGTTTATTGCAATATCTTTTATTTCCTTCATTGTCTTGTTGCTTTTCTGCTTAATATAATCTTTGTTCTTGTTTATATATATATAGATTTTCTTCATATCATATCATATTACAAATTATTATGTATTAATAAAGAAAATATTAATCTTCTGCAGTAACTACTATTTTGGGCATAATCACTGCTATCAATGAACATATCATCGATACCACGCCTACCCCAATGCAGAAAAACCCTCCTGAGCCTTATTCATTCCCTTATTCATTATGCATATCTGCACTTAAGGACTTAGAAACATTAGTTGAAGTTGTTGCACAACATTATTATGGTGATGATAAGAAATGGAATTTCATGGCTGCTACAGAGGCTACCAAGTAAGCAACATTTTGTAATCTACTTTTTCCCATTTATTCTTTTTGTAAGAATTTGAAAATTTCCCTGAATTTTCATTTTCAATGCAACTCAGGGTGCTTGTGAGGTTATCTTTATTCCGAAACAGTGGATATAAGATGCTTCTACACGGTGGGGAGACACCAAATGTTGAAAAGCATTCAGACGCATCAACTTCTCAACATAGAAACGGTGGTTTTTCAATTCCTGAAGGTAAAGCACTTTCTGCATTGAGCAGGTTTGGAGAAAATGCTAGGACATTTTCTGACCCAGAATGGTTGCGTAGGATTCAACACCAGCGTGCAATTATGGAGCCTCCAGGTAAATAGTTATGTAGAGCTCAGTACCTGGTACTGGGTATTACCGATTAATTACAATTCGTGGATATATGTATTAATATATTCTACTATGCCGTTGTAGCTCCAGTAATTGAGAGACCAACACTTTCCACCATAGCATCAGAGAAGGGTCTATATGGGGCTTTATTTGTGATGGGGGAGGTGCTATTTATCACACGACCTCTTATCTATGTTTTATTTATCCGAAAGTTTGGAATTCGGTCATGGATTCCTTGGTCTATTTCGCTTGTTGTGGACGCTGTTGGAATGGGTATACTTTCACAAGTAACAACATCTTCGGTTAATAGGAGGAATAAGCAACAATATGAATTTTCAGTCTCAGAAAAGGATGAGGTTAGGAATTTTCAATCTACACAAACCGAGTGCTTATCTTATCTGCTGGCTATATATGAATCGCTATATCTATTGTGCGATTGATTCAGGTCAAAAGACGAAAACTATTATGGGCACTCTACCTCATGAGAGATCCCTTCTTTAGCAAATTTACCAGGTACGATCTATACCATTAGTCCTCGGTTGGCATACTTCCAAAAGAGACGAATCATAAGAAACACATGCTAATTTTCTTTCAGGCAAAGACTTGAAACTACTGAAAAGGCGGTGGAACCCATTCCTTTAATTGGGTTTCTGACATGTATGTTATGTCTTTATTCTCTTGGCTCCAAATTTCATCCTATCATCGTCACGTTTAATTTTCATAAATAAATTTACTTGTTCTAACCATGCAGCGAAAATTGTGGAGCTTGTTATTGGAGCTCAGTCACGGTACACATACATGTCAGGATCATGAAGCAGACGCCAGAAGAAGTTACTGTTACGGTAAAGTCTACATGTTCACCCGTTTGCAGATGCAAAGCAAATGTCAAATGTAGCTGTACCAGGTATGCAACGTTTTTATGCCGGTGTAATAAATGGCAAATTGAAGAAAATATCTGAATTTTTTCGCCTAATAACTTAAAAGAATTTTTCTCCAACATCGAGATATTTGTACATGTGAAATTCTCATTATGAATGGCCTAAAATTGTGATATTACTCGACTTTTCATTAGAGTGGACATATAATTTTTCCGTAGCAGGTAGCTCAGGTATCTCATTTATGTGTTATTAGAGAATAAAAGTGATTACATGTTAATTAATTATATTTATAGATACAGTTGACGTGTCGAAATCTTATTGGTGGGAGGGTAGTTGGCGAAGTTGAGGGGCCTTAGAAACAAAGGCTAGGGTCCATGCAACCACTTTGGGACCATGTTTCGTAAAGGGTCCCTTATTCCAGAAGGAACTGTTGGTGGCCCAACCCGGACCACCCTAGTAAAGCAGATCGGCCCTTATGGCCCACCAAATTATTGGTCCCACCACTTAGCTCTAAAAGTGAGAGAAAAAGATTAAAGACCACGAGACCCAAACTAAAGAAAATGGCGTGGTGGGTTCCCTTTCCACCACCACCACCCCACCCACATTCACACCACTTGGTCCACCCACACTATGGGTTGTCTCATTTTCGAACAAATTCAATAATATTCTGTCCAAATCGAATAAGAAAAGTAAGTTTTAGTTTCAGATTGAGACGGACATACTCAATAATTTTACCAAACACAAATTATAAAATTGAAATTAAACTGCTCAGATCTCATGCTCCGGTATCATAATGAACTAGACCCATAACCCAAAAGTTACAATTTTACTGTAACATGTATCCTGTCCCATATAAAATAAATATAATTTCCTATTTTTAAATAGATAAATGTTTGAAATGATGTGAATTGAAAAAATATAAACCACTCATTATGATGGGCTCTATGTCCCAGAGAGTTGGCCCATTTGGCCCAAGGGAGTAGATTAGGTAATCTTTTGATCCCATGAAGTGGGCCCGTGACACCAAAGGGTGGGCCAGAGGTTTCTTCGATGGGGCGGTTTCAGCCGTTGGATTAGAAATCATCAAATGTTAGGTATATCGAATTCCCTTTCTATAAATTGACTTCTAAATCACTTAAAACCAGTTTCTGTATTGCATTTCCATTACTCCCTTGCTTTTCCATTACGTTTCCATTTCATTTTCTCGAGAAAATTGCCTTCCGATTTCGTATGTGACTCTTGTTTTCAGATCATGAAGATTACTATGATGAACAAACAACAAATGGAAGAAAACAGCGAGATAGGAATTGATTTGAGGATTAATGGAACAGAAACGGCGAACACACGACCGGCGGCGATGGAAGCGGCGGAGAGACTTCACCGTCCGACGGTTGAACCGAAGGAAGAAGAGATAGATGGGGATGAGCGGTCCGTTCAAGGACAAGCGTTGAGAGTCATGCCGGTAGCCATGCGCGTCCCGTCGTCGGTAGCACAAATGGCGAAAACGGTGACGCCGCCGAAGAGAGCGTCGACGAAAGATCGGCACACCAAGGTTGAAGGCCGAGGCCGGCGGATCCGAATGCCGGCCACTTGCGCAGCCCGAATCTTCCAGCTGACAAGAGAACTTGGCCATAAATCAGACGGCGAAACGATCCGGTGGCTTCTAGAACACGCCGAGCCGGCTATAATCGCCGCTACAGGTACCGGAACCGTGCCGGCCATCGCCATGTCTGTTAATGGGACCCTCAAAATCCCAACAACCACCGCCGCCGTTAACAACCAAACGGCGGAGACGGTTACTAACGGCGAAACTAACGTCAAACAGAAACGTAAACGGCCAGCTAATAGCGAATTTGTTAACATAAACGACGTCGTTTCAACATCCACAGGCCTCGCCCCAATTTCTCAACAACCAGTACCGCAAACCCTAATTCCAGTTTGGGCGATTCCATCAAACGCCGTCGTTCAAGGAGCTACATTCTTCATGGTCCCGCCAATGGCTTCCATCGCCGCCGGTCCGTCAAATCAACCACAATTTTTCACATTCCCTCACATTTCCGCTAGACCTATCTCATCATTCGTCAACATCGCCGCTCCGATTCAAATCTCCGCCGCCGCCGGCTCCACCACAACAACAACAACAACAACAACAACCTTCAAATCAAAATCAACAGCAATGGCTCCGAGTTCAACCTCATCTACAACAACTACTCAAATGCTAAGAGATTTTTCTCTAGAGATTTACAATAAACATGACCTTCAACAGCTTTCTCGGTCCTCCAAGCAATGATACCCGAAAAAACTTCCATTCACGGCTTCCACGGAGTTCGTTTCGTTTCCGCCATTAACGATTTCTCGAGCGAATCCGAGAGAGAGAAAAGGAAGACGATCACGTGTGCACGTGAGTAAGCTAATAAATTCTCGCACGTGTGAAGCGGGGTCCACTGACGAAGTCGGTCAACACCTCTTTCTCCGTGGAGCGTGCCAAAAAGGAAGGGATTTTTCTTATGTGTGGGGCCAGCGTATTGTATTATCATGTGAGTGGCGCGATAACCAAGGAAAATGTGATTGGGTCCTACGACGCCGTTTCGTACAATTGCTTAAGGTGGTGATGGATGGATGGTGGTCTCCACGACGAATTTTTTTTTGGTGGTCCTGGTTGGAAGGCTAAAGCTTCGAGGTTGGACACGTGTCGTGTGCCTAGCGATTGACTTGTGGGCCCAGTTTGATATCCGAATATGCTTCTTGTTTCCACGAGATTGAGAAACTTAATAAATGTTTATGTTTTAAATTATTATTAAATTTCTTCGTAAATTATTATCCTTACATTTAGCTCATTACTTAATTGGTTTCAAATTTTATATGTATTATGTTAGGTTTAGATTATTGAGTTTGACCGTCTTAAATTAAGGTTACGGTGGTCCATGTTTTAAGCCAAAATTTAAAATTTTTTTTATAATTTTGCGTGAGAGAGAGTGTTAGATATAGTCGAATTTTTTTTTACATTTTCTCGTGAGAGGGAGTATTAGATATAACCGAAGAAAATTTCACGTTTTCGCATGAGGAAGAGTGTTATATATACATATTGAGCTAATTATCTAAATTTATGAGTCAATCGGTAGTTCAACAACTATCTATTTTTTTCTCTTTTTAAATTAAAATTGAAACTTTAATTTTGTGTTTAATATCAAGAAATAAAAGAGTAATTAGAATATGAATGATTAGATAGCTATATTTTTCTTTTAATTTCGAGAGAACTAAATTGGAAGAGAATAATGAGTAAATGAAGTGAGAGTTTCACTTTTTTCTCCCTAATCTAATTTATAGGACTTTAAAAAGGTACATTTTAAACATGTGGAAGCAAGTTGAGGATAAAAGGGTACTCTCTAAAGCCCCCATAATATTATCAGAATATGGGGATCCATTTCCATACTCAATTTCATATTAGTTATTTTTAATATAAAATTATAATTTTACCTTTTTTTTTTCTGTTGAGGTGGTCCACGTGTCCGGTGATTGAAAGGTAAAAGCGATAGGAGCAAAATATAGGTATAACTTTTTTGGAATGGTTAAATGAATTGGGGAATGCTTATCACCAATATGGGCATAATTGTGGGCCCAAAAGCCCAACAATTAACCAAAATGGGGGCCCAATCTAGTGATGGACCAAATAACACTAACAAAAGTTGAAGATAATGGACGGATGAGATTAATTTGTGGGCATGAATTGGATGATGGGTAGGCTTATTTTATTATTATGGCTACCTTTTCTCTCTTTTTGGTGGTGGGCTTGTGGGCCCTGTGTTTAGTGGCCCGTTTATGAGATGGGGCCCAGTTTGGTCGATGGAGAAGTGGGCCCACGTTGGAAAAGTTGGTGAAGAATTGGAAAGGGATTGGGGCATGCTTTTACATGGTTCTTATCTAGTGAATTGGATTACACTTCATCTTTATCTGCTTACCAAATGATGCTTAAATAAATAAATAAGGTTTAGATAAATCATTCCGTTTATTCCATTTGTACTATTGCAAATGTGATAAATAATTTTTTTAACCCTGTCTACTTTGATCCAACTTGTTAATTAAAAATTTGTTGTTGTGAAATTGGGTTGTTAATATTAGAGACAATTTTTTTAATTTTAAAATTTAAAAATAATAAATTTAAGTGTGAAATTGACGTAAGCAGATGACGTGAGATAAAATAAAAATCCAATTGAATTCAAAATATTTACCTTTTGTACTTATCTGCGTTAATGCGCATGTGTTAAACGGGTCGAATCGGGTTTGGGCTAATTTGATCCATTGTGAAATTAGTTCGGGCTGGACCAAAATAATATCGAGATTGGCCCAGCTTGTTGTCGACCGGGTTGGACATGACAAATAATAAATTTGACCACGACAATGCAGGACCATGAATGGGCCGACCTGGCCCAGCCCAAAGTGGCCCATGTTGGACAGAAGCAATCATAGCTTGGACCATGAAAAGATTGGACTAGGAATGGGCTGGACCGGGCCGGGGAGGTCTTTGACTTGGACAATGGCAAGGCAGGAATCATGTTTGAGCTGGAGCACACGAAATAACTCAGATTTCGGTCTAGTCCCTTATCGATAAATTCGAAAGGGGCAACTTTTTTGGTGTTCATTGCAATGTTAAAAAAGAGAAAGATTATCCCGAGTTGAAATAAGTCGATACCAAATGGGAGCTTAGATATACAAATGATAGATCAAAAAGAGCACATTTTTAATCCTAGATGAATCATGCAGTAGCAACTAAAACCCGAGATCTGAGAATATGTATCCATGTATTCCTTCCACTTATAAGAAAGGTTGAATGGTATTACAATGTACAAATATATAGGCGAGACGAGACAATTATTTAGTAAAGAGAGTTATAGGTGAAGCATGTCGCAACAATGGATGAGATGCAAATGATGAGTGAAGGAATTAAGGTGGCATTTAAGAGCCTACTATTACCTAAGTATCCGGATAATGTGATTGTTCCGTCTGCAATTACCCGAGCCAAGGTTCCTGCTTCGGTTGAAAGCAGTCCACCATTGTAGGTGCCTCGGGAAAGTCTTGAGGACATCATTCGTGATAGGAGTGATAAGTTTACACCTGAATTGGGAAAGAAACAGTCTCTCAATATCGTGTCGATATAAGACATCCAACCAAATGTATGAGCTAAACAGTCTATTTGAGGATTGGTTGATTGGGTAACTTTTCCAAATCAGACTGAGTCCGGACTGGAGGTTATATTCATAAGGCTTGCAATTTATGCAACTATCTCATGTTTAATTCATAAGTCTGAATAGAGAAAAATTACCTTCAAGAACTTCAGCAAACACGACCGTAATGAATGCTGAGCAGACGTATTGAGTCAAGGAGTAGGGAATTATTGCATGGAAACTTACGAGTATACCTATACATACCATAATTTCAGATGCTAATAGAACTTGCCTGCAATTAGGTCAACAAAAAGTTCATTAGCATAAATTATAGAAAAATTTGTAATTTGTAAATATTAAGGGGATAAATGGCATTTTAACGAAATTTCTATAAGGGATGAAGATCACCTTTCTTCAAATATATTGCTGACATAGCTTCCAACAATAACATTTACTGGAAGCACTGTTAATCCAAGACATGCAAGAAAAATTGCCACACTGTTACTTGACCAGACAAAGTAATAGCCTGTGATGACACTTGATTCTGCAAGTAAGATCTCCATTGCATACTTGAGCATAAAATAAACAAATAGTTGAACCTGCAAATAACAGCATAGAGAGAAATCAGTAAGGTTCAGCGATATTCATGCTCATAGGAATGTAATAACTAATAACTCTCTGATCATCATCACATGATAGCATTAAAGCTGACTCATAGCTTGGCAAAGAAAAATCGAGGGCATTCTGCAACATGTTTTACCCGAATGACATATTTCAAATATATGTATGAATGTAGAATGGAAAATGTAGGTTTCAGCAGGACTGAAATGATATTCAATGGAAGCATAGAATTATACTTTGCCAAGTTAACCATGAGTATGAACAAAAATGGAATGAACTTCATAATGCATTTATGTTGATATGATTTGAAAATGAAAATATAATTATCTCTATACCTTTACAGATGGTGTAAGTATCCTATATGCCACCAAAATTGAAGTGACGGGTTTATGGATTTCACCAGAATCAGCTTCCGCATCATCCCCCTCTTGGTCTCCATCTTCATCTTTATGCTTAGCTTCTGAATTCAAAAGGAATGGTTGTGTATAACCATTTTCTACAGCATCATTTGTTGAAAAATCTATAACAAAATTTAATCCCGGATTAAAACCATGCCTAAAAATATTGTTAAGTTGTGAAAGCACAAAATTGTTGAACATTTCTTTCCTCAAAAGGAAAAAATTAGAGTTTCCAGAAAAAGATCTGTGCCCTAGCTTGAATGAGGTTCGTGCCTGTAGATCTAGGAAAATAGTGCAAAATTCACTGGCAAAGTACAATGTGCAACTTCCAAAGTCAAGTCGACTAACCAGAACTTGCTTGCTGAGCAGAACTTTTCTCTTTATACTCATGGGGAGGAGGCTCTCTAAAAGAAATCCACAACCATAATAAATAGATAAGCCATGCAATTGCCATAACCCAGCCAGGTAAAGTGACTTCATTAAATGTAACTTTGTAGATCTTAAAGTTAGTTTGAAATAAGCAAGCAAGAGCTGGACCACATGCCATTCCAAGTGCGCTTGCACTAACAAAACCTGCAGAAGCCTGCATTCGATATTTGAGTGGTACACAGTCACTGATATAACGCCTGTTAACAGCTCTTGCAGAACCAAACCTGAAATTAGAATGCAATATTAATAATAATATAGTAAGATCCAGGAACATGAAACAGCCTGAAAAATACCCACTAATCTGAAAATAGCTCACCCACAGAGCAGACGACCAATCAGAAGAACCGATATTGAATTAAGATCATAAGCCAGTGCATATAAGGTGTTTCCCACAAGAAGAACAATGCAACTAAATACAAGTGGTCTCATGTATGACCTATTCGACCATGCACTGAAATAAACTGAAGAAAACACCTGTGCAACAGCCATTGACCCAATTACAACACCACAAACAGTTGCTGCAGCTCCAAGGCTCGTAGAGTAGTCATCTGCTGTTGGTACAATAATATACGTGTTGACCATGTACAGAAATGTGTTTGCCAAGTTCAAGAGAAGTGACATAAAATGATATCTCTGGTCAACGGTACGATCCTCATATGGAGTTGGTAACTCCTCTTGCATAATAAATGCATGCTTTCCCAAGAACTGGAGGAAATTAGTTGAGTTTGATAACCTGTTCACAGCTGTTTTAATAGAATCAATGATCGGATCCTGCATGCAACATAGAAAAATGATATCTATTAATATCTAAACATGATCAAAATGGTATAAAATTTGTAACCTCGGAGTTCACAACCATTATCAATTTTGTATCATTTCACATCAAATAAAGCATCCTACATGCAGATACATTTGAAATTCATGGATTTTTCTTAAGAGCTAAACCATGATGTGAAATAAATTAGAAGAGAATAACAACATTGCATGTGACTTCAAATGGATGTGAGACCAGACCTGAAGGGAAAAAACAGGCTGATCGTAGATAGATATGTAGTTTTCCTGATGGTCTTTAAGTTCTGCAAGGTTACGAGATAAGGTTCCAACAACAGCCCCAATACCCTGCATATTCATTCACCAAACAATAATCTTCAGTCACATGAAGAGACAATATGAGCTCATTTATAATTTTTATAATTTAGTATATAGTATTTACATGCATCTCAAACCCAGCAAAAAAGAATGAAACATGGCAAAACATAGTTTCCAGGAATATCATCAAGTTACGAAATCTGACTAGAAACTCTTGAAGAAAAAAAATCAAATTGGAAGTAGGTACACTACCACATGCTTGAACACTTGTTGTAACAGGGAATAAGGATGATTTGCACGAGTTTTGACAAAGTAATTAGTAAATTTATAGCCAAAGCGCTTGTCGAACTTTTTCAATATCTTACGCAAACCGATAGCATTCATCTCAACAAAGAAGAGAAGTCTCAGAAGATCCCGTCCCACTGCTCTGTATGCTTCTTCTAATTCTGATATTTGTACTGAATTTGGATTTTGTACAAGAGCATCATGCTGTTCTCCAAGATTGGCTAATCTGCTAGCAAGTAGCCCTTGTTCTTCCAGCAGAAACAGGACAATCTTTTCAATCTGAAATTGCAAGTCCAAGAAGAACTGTGTTTATTTTGTGAATATCATTGAATTCATGTTTCTGTTGCTTACATTATTGATAAGGTCTATGGCCAAAACATCGAAAAGGAAAGGAAAATAGAAAAATAAGATGAATGATTCAAGTCAATCATGCTTTACAACCAAACCAACTTGCTGATGAGACAATTAGAAAGTGTTTAACATGATTAGTCAGACCATGACAAATGCCAAAGATACTCAGGTAAAGTCACAAGTAATGCTGAATTATATGGTGGAAAATGAATGCCATCAGCCAGGGCATGATCTTGCACCTAATCATGGTCCTTGAGGCCTCAATTTGCACTAGTCATGTACATATCTTTTAGTCATCTTTAGTTATTACCTGACTATCTAGCAACTTTGAGAAGTCCTTAAGAACATAACTTTGACTTTCTGTTCCGATCTCAATTTGGTGTGCGTATCGGTTGACTTTCTTCTTCAGTAACTTATAGTTAATATAGTATCTGAAAAGAGTCCATTACAAGCATATGTGATAAAGTGACAAGTTCACAAAGTTGTATACTATATAAGTTTTTACATAATCCTAATTTTTTAACAATATGTTTCGTCAAAGAGAATAAAATCCTTCAAATTCAGCAATAAGTAAAAGAGAAGAAATATAAAAGAGAATTAGACATTAAATCATTGCTGAACTTACCCTTGCCATTCTTGTATTTGTGTGTCTTTCAACTTCTTCCCAAAGGCCACCATGGTTTATAGAAAAATCAATTCACTGTGAATAAGAGTGAAACACAACAGCAACTTAGACAAAATATAATGATGAATTACAGTTACAGTGCAACAAAATTTCCAAACCAATTTTAGAATCAATATAAGACCAGACAACTCCAATCACCAAATCCAAAATCAACCCTAACTCATAATTTTCCTCCCAAAGTTTTTGGAACCGAATATAATAAATTGCAAGTAGCAGTATAAGCACTAATATCCTCACCACAATCATTAACAGAAATGAAAAATAAAACCCTATTTCTCCAGCAATTTCTACATGGTTCTGAGAAATTAAAACCTCAAATCAGTAATCTAGAAAACAGTAACACATAAAGTTCTACGAATACTCACAGGCAAAACAATCAAACACCTAACCGCGTAACCAAATCCATAACCAAAAAGGCAAACCCCCGAAATTCAAGTCCAAATCCAAAACCCTCAAATCTCCGTTTTATCCCTTTCCTTCTCTTCTGCATACGTTTAAGGCTTCAATCCAAAAGGAAGACGACACTCGTCATCAATCGCGACAATCACCACCGATTCTCAACTCAAAAAGCAGTCAAAAGCTGAAGTAAACCAAACCAAACCCGCAAGACAACAGGAAAACGATCTAGACTCTCCATACAACAAAATTTCACTAAACCAAAGCTAAATCTCAGTCTCGACTCGAGAAATCAAACGAAGAAAATCGAAAATCGAGAGCGACGAAAGAGATTTTCAGAAAATCTGGAGAAATTTCAGTGCGCGCGCGCGCGCGCGAAATATATCCGTTTCTTCGGGAAAATGAATTCACACGTACCACCAATTGGCACGTGTCAAAATATGAAAGCGTCCATCTGTTTGCCTCTTCGTATTTCCAATAATACCGTTACACGCACGTACCAAAATTAAATATATGTCATATTTATTATTTTATTTTCACGTAAATTATTTACTAGATGACAAATATTTTTATTATTTTGATACTTTATTTTTGTTATATATATATATATATCAAAATAATCTGGATGCGCGAACAATAATTCATGTTTTACGCACCTGTTTTTACGTGCAAATTTGTGTTTTATACGACCAAATACTACTCACGAACCAATTGTGACGAGTGCAGCCCGAACAGGTTGTATGCTTAATTCTTGTAACATAAGTTTAAAAGGGTATTTTTCACGATGTCATCATATTCATCTTAATACCACTTACTCTCGTTCAAACATGTTTAACTGTGGAGTTCTGATGAGATCCAGTGTATTAATGTGAGTATGACAAAAAATTACTCACAGGCCTGTTGTGACGCGTGCAACGAGCCAAAGGGACAGGTTGCATGCTTAATTCATGTAACATAAGTTTAAAAGGGTATTTCTCGCGATGTCATTATATTCATCTTAGTACCACTCACTCTCGTTCAAACATGTTTAACTGTAGAATTCTGATGAGATCTAGTGTATTAACGTGAGTATGACCAAAAACTACTCATATACCTGTTGTGACGCGTGCAACGAGCCAAAGGGACAGGTTGTATGCTTAATTCATGTAACATAAGTTTAAAATGGTATTTCTCACGATGTCATCATATTCATCTTAGTACTACTCACTCTCGTTCAAACATGTTTAACCGTAGAGTTCTGATGGGATCCAGTGTATAAACGTGATAATGACAAAAAACTACTCACATACCTGTTGTGACGCGTGCAGCGAGCCAAAGGGATATGTTGTATGCTTAATTCATGTAACATAAGTTTAAAAGGGTATTTCTCACGATGTCATCATATTCATCTTAGTACTACTCACTCTCGTTCAAACATGTTTAATTGTGGAGTTTTGATGGGATCCAGTGTATAAATGTGAGTATGACCAAAAAACTACTCACATACTTGTTGTGACGCGTGCAACGAGCCAAAGGGACAGGTTGTATGCTTAATTCATGTAACATAAGTTTAAAATGGTATTTCTCAGGATGTCATCATATTCATCTTAGTACCTCTCACTTTCGTTCAAACATGTTTAACCGTAGAGTTCTGATGGGATTAAGTGCATTAACGTAAGTATAATCGCACTCTTTAAAAATGTATTATTATACCGAAAAAAAGAAAAAAGATTAATCCCATAAACATGGTTGATTTTTGAAGTTTGTAAGCATGTGCATGTGTATAATAAATAAAGCTATACTTACAAGTGTCGAGATTGGAGGTGTAAAGCTTTAAACCTTTTGAAAACCTTCAATGGAGAACAAAGAAAATAAATGAAATTTTAAAGTATGAGAGATAGAGAAGAAGCAAAGTAAGTATTTTAAAAGGAGGATTACTATTACATCTCACTTATTAGCATGCTCATCAATAGTCCGAAAAGAATATTATATCCACTCTCCGGAGACAGCGAAAAGTCACTAAACTATCGGAGGAATAATAAAGAACAAAAGTTTTATATAAAATGAATTCTTCAGTATAATCGTATTTATTTATTATATATACAATTTTTTTTTGTAAATCTAATCAGATTTTAAAAGGGTATAAGCAAATATTATATTTGTATCGAACGGATATTTAAAAATTAAAGTTAGAGAAAGCAACAAGATCACCAATAATCCCACTAAAAATTAATATGGAAAAGTGAAATGACTCAAAAAGTAGATGTAACACAATCATGGCTTAATTTACAAAGGACATATAACACATGTTTTTGTTTCAAATTTAATTTAATTAAAAAATATATGGTCCCATATGAATATTCTCTATTGAAATGAAATCTTATCATTTTCCTATTCAATATCCATCATTGGTCCCTCTCTTTTTCCTGCCAATTATATAATAATAATTACTATTTATAAATAAAAATAAAAATTAATA
>JAYMTB010000437.1:0-14372 GCA_036897585.1 Francoa sonchifolia | reverse complement strand
TTTACGTTTGACGTCTCTCTCTCTATCTCTCACTCTAGCGCTTAATTTGGTATGCTGCCTTGAATAAGAGTGTGTGATGGGTGTGTGAGTGTCGTGTGTGCGTGTCGGGGTGCCGTGGCGCTATGCACTTCCCAAGCTGTTCAGCCACGCGTAATTTTATTTTTATTTTTTTCAAAATAAACATAACAAAGAAGAAAGAAAAAATGGTAGATCGAATTCGAAAATGTCACCAGATGACAAATCAAGCTCTTCCGGCTACAAATCGAACTTCAAAACGTAAGAACGGAGAATGAAGTTTTTGGGTTTCATGAAGAATTGGGCAAATTGCAATTAGGTTATAAATTTGAGCAAAATTTAATTAGGTTAAAAATTAGGATAAAATTCAAATTAACTCAAAAGCAATTAAACAGAAGTTTTGACAGATGTACCCAATTGAATACAATTTTGAAAGTTATGACTGACATTGTCAAAAAAAATAGTTTGGGTACGGAAAAAAGTAAATAAGCCTAAAAGTTTTTGTGCAAGATACCATTTTATTATTCTACTTCTATGTAATAATATAATTTTATGACTTAAATGTATACCGAAATTATTGATGAATTTTTATTTTATACCTAATTTTTTTTTTTTCAAATACAAACTTTAACTAACTAATTTTGACACTTTTATTCTTTCGGTCCACTTATGTCCAATATTGGTTATAAATGAGCCACAAAATTAGAACACCTTAAGTATTTATAATTTTCTAATTTGAATTGTTTTTTAATATTTTCTTAACTTTTTTCTATAAAATTATATTTTAGGTTTTTCTTTCAATTTTTAAACTTTTTTTTTCTTCTATTTAAAAATAAAAATTGAAAACATTTTAAGGAAAAAAAATCTTACAAAAATGAATAAATTGAACATTTTTTTTTAAAAAATTTCTTCTATTTAAAAAACTAGAAAATTGGGAAAAAAAAATAATAATTCAAAACTTGGAAAAACAAATCTTAAAAAAATGAATAAATTGAACATTTTTTTTAAAAAAATTTCTTCTATTTAAAAAACTAGAAAATTGGGAAGAAAAAAAAAATTAAAAACTTGGAAAAAAAAATCTTAAAATTTTTTAGAAAAAATGAAAGAAATTAGTTCTCCAAAATTGAGTAAAGTCAATGATGAAATTATCAATTTTAATTGAAAAAAGTTAAATAAAGGAAAAAAATTAGTAATTAAGAAAAAAAAATTAGAAAATTACAAACATGCCATGTGTCGAAATTTTGTGGCGTATGATGTTGGTATATGGATTTTGGAGCGGATGGGGCCGACCTAGCTCGGCCCAAGAGCTATCCAGAATGGCCTAATTGAATAAAGTAGGCCCATGGCCCAGTGTCATCCACATGATTGAGGGCAACATGCTCCTAAGGAGTATTTGACATTATCCAGAAAGAGCGTGATGTCCTAAGACGTAAGAGGATCATAATCGCCCTAGACCGGTTAATACTTTAGGTAAGGTTTTAGATGTGTATGTAATTTGTGGTTTCCAATCGCTCCCTAGGTCACATGGTGAATCACTCTCATAAGTATACTCAATCACAACGAGAGTACTATGACCATCTTAGACATAGACATGTGTCATGAATACATGAATATGTGCACGTCCAGTACTCGCGTTCACAAGAGTAAAGATATTTTTACTATAAATAGTTTCATGTATTGTTATAAATAGAAGATGACAATCATTGATAAATCAAATAAATATAGGAAGATTCATAGATTATATTGAGAGTGATTGTAGCAATCGAAAAATATACTACTATTTATTGGAATATTGAGACATAACAAAGGAGACAAAGGAGGTTGTCAAAAAGTACTCTAGAGACTTAGACTTGGTTCTTGACATATATTTTTATGGACCTGTTATCTTATAATATTTCGTAAGGTATTACTGGTTCACTCATAATCGTCTAAATCACTTTTTTGACTCAATTGTAACTGTATTTTTCTTGATGTATAACTGAATCTTGGACAAAATTGAATGGACAAACTAAAATTGTCAAAATTAATCAATTTAAATTTGTATTTGTGAGAAATAAAACTTTAATTATTAAAACGAAAATCCGCCAATAGTTTATATATAAAAAATGCATTCAAGCATAATTTTATTATGAATGCAAAAGTACTTTTAATAATAAAAAAAGTCAATTTATATTAAATTTTGAATGCAAAATAGAAACGTAATTTCCAAGTAGATGTTACTTGTGGAACAATCGAACATATTTCACAAACAATAATAAATAAATAAATAAATAAATAAAATGAAAATTTGACTTAA
The DNA here is from genome assembly GCA_036897585.1 of Francoa sonchifolia. Taxonomy (NCBI): domain Eukaryota; kingdom Viridiplantae; phylum Streptophyta; class Magnoliopsida; order Geraniales; family Francoaceae; genus Francoa; species Francoa sonchifolia. Next base: position 12,061 of record JAYMTB010000437.1, on the reverse strand, counting down.
TATACAAATATATAATTATTCTTTAAATGTTTATCTCATTATATATTTCAAATACATTACACAAAAATTATTTTACAAATATTTTTTTTTTTGTATCACATTGTGACAAATAAAATTAAAAACTCAACCCATATCTCTGTTTTTTTTATAAAACTCAGACAAATTTCATATGTAATTGTAACGAAATAATAATAATAACAATCATCATCAAGGCACCTTTGGTTTGTGCTCAAGCCTATGAACAATATCGATATCCACATGAACAAAAGATCGTTCGACTTCAGGAAGTTGTTCGAGTTTTTCTTGAAGTGCCTCACCAATATTATGAGCTTGACTAAGTGACATATTTTCCGGTAACACTATATGCACCTCAACAAAATAGTTGCTACCAAATGTATACGCTCTAACTATTTCAATATGCTTAATCGCTTCGTTATGATTCCATATCAAATATGTTAGTTTCGCGAGGTACTCAGCCGGAGCAGTCCTTCCTATCAATGACCACACATTTTCCATGACTGTTCGTGCCCACGTACTCATTGTATATAGCGCTATCTGCATAACAAAGTGGCATAATATTACACGTAAGATATGATTTATAGTTGAATCATCACTTTGGTGATGCAAACTTACTATGATCGCGCCTGTAGGATCGATCCACCAGAAGAATTTGATGGCTAAAACAGCTGTTGCTATACCAATCGAGTTAGTAATGACATCGAAGAAATGATCTTGAGCATATGCTCTTACGATTTCATTTTTGAATCGTCGACAATATGTCATTAGTATGAACTTTACAATTGTTGCTGATATCATAATTCCGATCATCCATATTTCTTTCTCAGGATCTCTGTGAGGTTGAGACTACAAAAAAATTCATGTAAATATTTAGGGAAAACTTATACACGAAATAAAGCTTGAGTTTTTTTTTTTCTAGTGTAATGATTCAGATCATCCTACTATGCACACAACTTGTTGAGCCCAGACTTTGGGAGCCAACTGAAGTCTGAACAGATTTTTCAAGAAAGAGGGTTGGACCCTAGCGTTACAATTATGATTAGTACCTTCATAACAAGTTCGCGGCCGATTCAAACAATATTTGCAATCCTAAAGTTGCCATCACAGATGCAAAAACAACAATCCCCTGCAATTTTCAAACACTTTTGGTAGGTAAATTGAAAGATTTAAAACCTGATCAACAATAGAAAAAGGCTTACCACAGGTTGCATTCGTTTCTTGCCGATTGGGTATTTAAATTCATTGGGTTTTCTCATTGCATGAGCAGTAAACCACAAAATAAAGCCTGATAAGATATCCAAGAGTGAATCCAATGTCGACGCCATCACAGCCAGCGATCTACTCTCAACGGATGCATATAATTTCGCCACAAAAAGCACAATGTTTGATGCATATATTGCCAATCTCTCATTCTTAGCAAGTTGCTTCATTTCATCCTGAAAACAAAAAATTCAATCACAAAATCCATTATTTTTTTTTATCAATCCACTGACTCGCACAGCTAATACTAATTTGACTTGGGGAGATACGAGACGTTCTAACTGTGATCTACCAAATGTTCTAACATCTGGGATATAGGATTCTAGAGGTGGCATATACGGAACTTAAAGATGGCTTTCACCCGTGCGTGCGATTTAACACTCGGTAGCCCCAAACAACACTTAACTCCGATATTTCAATCTAGTTAGTCTGACTTGATACCTTTTTATATGATCCATATCTAACTCACTGCACGATCTGTTAATCTACTGTATTAAAATGCTTAAATTTGAATTGATTGACAACATGTACACCTAATCTTATAAATCACAAACCAATCTGATACAAAAAAAAGAAAGATATTACATAGATTCAAACCTGAGTCAAACTTCCAGGAAAAACACCCAATTCAGTAAAAGAATCTATTTCACTAAACCCATTAAGAAGCTTTTCCTGCCTCTTATAATACTCAGCAATCTTCCTCTGTCTCTCTGCCAAAAAGGGTTAACATTAATTCCCACATAACTTTATTGCACACCAAATGTTTGATAAAATGTCCAAGACAAACTTACTCAATGTCCTAAGAAAATAACCAAACCCAAAATGAGATTCCATGTTCCTCTTAGGCAAATTGAAATTATCCATATTCAATCTCCATGATGGTTCATCTCTTGCAATCACATTTTCTCCATTAAGGGCAGGTGATAGGAGCTCTGTTCTATAATCTAGCGAGTCGATTCGATCCCCTGTTGCCATTTTTCCTTTCTAACCAGATAAATTTGATTGTGTTAGAAGTTTAAGAGATAGCACCTCCTTAAATAGAGAAAAAAAGCACGAGGTTTTTGAACTAAAATAATGTTTTGCGCCACGTAAGATTGGTGATCCTACGAATGTTAGACCTGGGTCTAATACATGTCACCACATAATCATCTGGGATTTCATGTAGATCCCATTTAAAAAAATCAGAGATTAATGGTAGAATTTGTGGTAAAAGAGAGCGTGGAGAATGATGGTTTGAGTCCTCATCCAATGCTTGTAAAGAGCTGACTTTTGGGTATTTAATTGAAGGTTTGATTTGTATGGTGTTGAAGGAATATTGATTAGCCAATATTCTATATTGTTTCACATTATTCAGGCCTTAAAAATGATCCCTTTATTTATGAGGTCAAACCAATTACCCAACTACTATATATTTGTATAATTCAAATAAAACATGCTTATTGGTTTATAAAATCTTATTTCTTCATTTACAAGTAAAAGTGTTATCAGCAAATCAAGTTAAATAATATATGATATTACAAGTAAAATTAATTAGAAAATTATAATTACTCTATGTATGTAGAAGTATTCTGTTGACTTATTGATTTGATAGATTAGAGATGATTAATCAACCATAAAATAAATTATTATTCATAATAAATAAAAAAAATTCATAATCTAATTCATAAATATACATATATATATATATAAAAATAACAAGACATGAGGATCATGGCTCTGCAGCGGGTGCGGGTGAAGTACTTCGTCTATATCTACATTTTCCACAAATGAAGCAAACAAACAACATCGCAAAAACATAGATCATCACCGCACCGTTCTCCATCTCTCCATCTCTCCATCTCTGCCATAATCAGAAAAAAATAATATAAGTTTAATTTTTAAGCACAAGAATGATAAATAAATACAGTAAAAATCATATGATATGGAAAATAAAACACATAAACATTGACATCTTATTATCAGGTAGAATTTGGAAAGAAGAAAAGGGTTCTTCATTGGCACGTATATGTATATAGATTTAAATTATAGATTAATCGATAATGTAGAAATAAAATAGTGAATACTAAATAAATCTCATATTAATAATAACATTATTTATTAAACGAATAAGATATAAAATTGTTATATATTTAAACCGAGCAATGTTAGTTGGGAATCTGATTTTTAAATGCAAAGGTTCCTTTTTATAGACGGAGATTAAAATAATTAGGAAACAAAATATAATTTAGGATTGTTTTTTTCTCCATATAAAATAAAATTCACAATATTCATATTGTTTGCCAATATATTTCATACTATTACTTATTAATTAATCAATAATATCAGTATTTTTATTTGAAAATTTAATAGATACCAATATTCTAATTATATTATGGAAAAATTACAATACATTATATATAATTAAGAATATATTTTGATTAACATAAGTCTATAAAAGGTATATTTGCATTGTAACAAAAACTAGTAATTTCATAAGTCCAAAACTCTTGCTAACAATGTCGAGTAAGTATTTTAATCAGTGTTATTTTCAATTCAAATTTATGGCATTAAAATTCATAATATTTATAGAAAAGCTAATGATATAAAGAGATAAGAGATTTTTATTTATTTGTTGGTTTTCATGATCATAATTTAAAATATATTTGTAATTACAGAAATTTTGACAATTGGAGCTTGCATATTTTCGGGATGTAGACCAAAAACTGATGATAGATCAACTACTATGTTGAATGGTGGTATCAATTCTATAATAGTTTTGATTTTAGGAATAAACTGGATAAGAATTCAACATACATAACCTCATATTTAAATTTTTGGAAATTTAATATACCAAAATATTAGTGTTAAAAATAATGTAGAACTGCATATATTAATAATTATATGAACAAATGGGCTGTGGGCCTATTCTCATAAACTACTCAATGTCGGCCCAATCAATGGAGAGGTATAAGGATATATTCATTATAGAGATCTGGGAGAGAAGCTCCAAATTTCTTTTCAATGGCGACCACGACAAGAACGATACGGTCAGGGTTACTTTTAGTAGCTTTCTTTCTGTGTTGTGCAACACTATCATCTTCGACTTCGCCTGAAGCTACTTTCGTCAAGAAGACTATCTCTTCTCACAAGATCGTCATCTTCTCCAAGTCCTATTGCCCGTACGTCTATATATATCTCTCTCTCTCTCCCTCCATTTTATTGAATCCAGACTAAATTCTGAGATGGTTATTTTGATTTGTATTTTAAGTCGAAGAGCGATATGATTCAGATGGTTTTGCGTGAATGTTAGTTATTTTGTTTATTGAAATGTTGTGAAGGTATTCGAAATGCTTAGACACTTGAAAATTGGCTGGCCAGATTAGATGATTGGATGGAGGTTTTGTTGATGTATCTTTCGATTAGTACAACGCCAAAGTATAATATTAGGATCTCACTGTAAAGATTGAAGATGATTAACTTGTAAGGTCATAAATTTGCCAATATCTGAACAAATGTGCATCACTGAAAATGGTTTTGAATGCTTCTGAAAGCTTAATTCACTCCTGATTTACCAAACTGGTTATATTGATTTAAGATTCACAAACTTTATGTATTTTTTATTTGTATTGTATCATCAACATATTTTCAGTACCAATGACATGGACTTTTCATAGAGCCATTGGGATTTCTTTTCCTTGTTTAATGCACGTTCGGTCTCTCTTGCTACTTGTGATGGGTTGAATTCGTAACACTCACTCAATGTGATAAACTTTTTAACATGTGTTTCAGTTAGGGAAATTCGTTTAGTACAACATGGTAAATTCTGGGCTTGCAAGGGCAACTTTGCATGAGGTCATCCTTTAAATCAGTTAGCTGTAGTCTTTTGATGATGTTATTACTTGATTGGAATTAGGTCATATAAGAATTGTATGAACATGATTTTGTTTATTTTAATTTGGTATAATAGTTTTTCTTTCCTGCATATTCCATTTTAAAATATGGTATTATATAACAAAGCTTGGACAAATTTTGTCTTGTGAACAACCCTTGGCTGTTGACCTTGATTTGAAAAAAATATGATCATATGCGTATGTTAGGGCTTTTTGTTCCAATTTAATTGGGGAGAAACTTGATTACGGAAGCCAATAATGCTTTGTTAGTGATTCGTTTATAGATGCAAGTTGAATAAGTTGACATTTGTTTCCATTTTTGTTAACTTGCAGATATTGTAAGAGGGCAAAAGCTGTTTTCAAGGAGTTGAAGCAAAAGCCATATGTTATTGAGCTCAATGAGAGAGGTTTGTTGACAATACCATGCTGATATATTTATTTTCTGAAGGCTAAGTTTTCGGAAGGACATTGCAAGACAGAACAAATAAACTTATTCCCATAGGAGTAAAATCCTTGAAAGTTTATGTAAATACATTGCTAGAAGGAAAATTCTAGGAACATGGCATGCTGAGTAAATTTGTGCTTACTTTTCTGTTTTCTGTGTCTTGGCTTAGCTTTTTACCATTCATAACACTGCTTTGTCCCATCCTTTGTTAATAGTGTTTGTACTTGGTCACTTTAACACAAAGTCTCATGATCTTTTTGAAACATGAAAGTAAAAGTGTAGGAACAATAAGCCCGTGTGTGCGCTAATGTTTAGGAAATTATGAATAAATAAGACTTTGTTGTGTCTTTCAGATGATGGCTCGGACATTCCGGATGCGGTGAGGGAGATTATTGGGAGGCGAACTGTGCCACAGGTGTTCATAAATGGAAAACATATTGGAGGCTCAGATGGTACCATACTCTTTCCTTCTGCAAAATCTTAATATTCTTGCGTACGTGGTAGAAAATAATTGATTCTACTGAAATCATTTGTTGTTTCAGATACTGTTGAAGCATATGAAAGTGGAGATTTGGCTAAGATTCTAGGCATCAGTAGGACGAACAAGGATGATCTATAAGCTGCGAGTAAGATTCTTGTCAGTTGGTCATATCATTATAGCAACGAAAACATTTTTAAGTTATGCTATCCAGTGCTTATAATGCAACTATTTCCTTAACATGGGATGATATGACATTCAACTTGATCTTTGTAAACTGCTTTGTGATTTCTATCTAACATGAGAACTTTATGCGAAAGTTAGTTATTAAGTTGACTTGCTTGAAACTAGTCTCTGCAAAAATAATGTAGTTACAGGTACAATTCAATGAAACTCTTTTATAGAACTTGTGTGCTGATATAAATTGACTGTAACACACAAACTATTATCTTTCTATGTAATCCTAGTGGTGGATGAACAAAGGTGATAATATTTTGAAGGCATATCTAAAGCCATTTCTATAATGCTAATGCCTAGGGTTAGCGTAATTAGTGGTTATACTAACCCCTAGATTGAGTCTCAAGCCCAGTGTCCAACATCGATTACTATTGATTGTTGTTCATTAGAACATTAATGACAAATAATATACCCATCTTCCATCATTGCGTAATGGAAGTCACTTCATAACATATGATTGGTACATTATTCGGTATTTGCAACACGGGGTACCTTAAATCATGGTTATCAATATCATGAACCCAAAAAAAAAACAAAAACTGTCAACATCTACTCTTTTAATCAGCCTCATCATGCACTAGAATTCGAGGCTGCTGTAGCAAAATCTCTATTTAGTTAAGGGCTGCCACCAAAGCCATGTGCTCTATCAGGTCCAGCACTCGGTTACTGTAAATAAACAATGTAGCTCATCAAACATCAGCACATTAACACCCTCATAAAGCTGACAGCTGAACATAATGCACTGTGCCAGTATAAGCTCACGAAGAGTTTGTGAGAGAGTAAGTACCTGTAACCCCATTCATTGTCATACCATGAAACAAGCTAAAGGCTGCACTAAGCCCTATTTCAGCCTTTGCGTCAAATATGCTTGACCTGGAATTAAGGCCCATTAAGTGAATTTTCAAAGCGAAAATGTAAAAAACATTAATTCTCCCTTGTAAGTACGATATAATAGACCAAGGTTAGAGTTAAACAATATAGATTACCAGACGATGCACTTTCTTACTTCGCTAAAATGGGAAACCACTGAGGTTAAAAAAGTATTAGGATGCTCATAACTTTGAACATAGATAATCAACAGTAGACTTCTAGGTCCTTCATATTGCTAAAAGTTTTATCACTTGAAAAGCAGTATGCAGTGCGTTCATGCATGCAAAAAACATAGCGGGGGTATAGCGGAATGAAATTCTACCTTGAGTTGCCAACAAAATCATTGGACACAACATCCTCATCTGTGTATCCAAGAATGCCTAAGAGTGGCCCCTCTGAGGCATACCTTTACTCAAAATTTGAAAGGGCAATTCAGTGAGGAACAAAATATTGAGTAAAAACAGAACAGATAACCACAATCAAATCCCCCCAAAAAAGGAGAAAACAAGAAAACAACATACGTACTTTATAGCTGCTTTGACATCCTCATATGAAGCTTTTTTCTTAAGTCGACAAGTCAAGTCCACGACTGAAACATTAGGCGTTGGGACACGGAAGACCATTCCGGTAAGCTTTCCATTGAGTTCTGGAAGAACTTTTCCAACAGCCTATGACTCCAAAAATGTAAAACATGTTACAACCAAAAGGAATTCATATGTTAAAGAATTTTTCGGATTAAAAAATGTTTAGGTACATATCTCATACCTTTGCAGCACCAGTTGAACTAGGTATGATATTTTGTCCTGCTCCACGGCCCCCTCGCCAATCCTTCATTGATGGGCCATCCACAATCTTTTGAGTTGCTGAACATGATAAAAAGTACAACTATGTTAGGACACTCACACAGTATGTGTTGAGTGCATTCATAAGAGAGAAAGAGAGACCTGTAGTAGCATGTACGGTTGTCATTAAACCTTCAACAATACCAAATTCCTCATGAACAACCTGCAACATGAATTTATGCATTACAAGAGATCAAGATCCAGAAAGGAAGAAGAGGGAATTTATTTTATTCTTTAATGTGTGTGTGTGTGTATCAAGATAACTGATAACCTATATAGTAAATAATATTAAGAGATTTCAAAAGCATAAGAAGCCTCAAAATGTCAGGACTTAGGTTGCAACCAAGCCTTGGCACGAGGAGCAAGGCAATTGGTAGTACAGCTTGCATTAGATACAACGTCCATACTTGGCTTGTATGACTTCTCATTTACACCTACAACAAACAATGGTGCATCAGCTGAGGGAGCTGATATCACCACCTTTTCTGCACCACCATGCAATACAAGAAATGCTCAACCTAAGAAATGAAGGTGTAGAGAACAGCGAACTAATTGTGCATAATTGACTGCAGAATCAAGATTATATAAACCAACTTTTATATGTGTTGAAGCCTTTTCAATTCTTATAAAGACCCCAGAAGATTCAACAACATAATCGGCACAAAAGTCGCCCCGAGGTATATCTGCTGGGTCCCTGAATAGACAGAAAGTTAACTGCTGATTACTGTAATAACCTGAACACTAGCATTATGTAGTTGTGAAAAACTGGAAACGGTGAGTTCCATTTTACACTGAAGTATGAGGTAGGTCTTCAGGACAATACCTTTTACTTACAACTTTGATCTTCTTCCCATTTATTTCTAGGGTAGAGTCATCCAAGACCTTGATGGTTTCCTTGTAAACTCCATGTGTAGAATAATACTTGAACATGTAATCCTGTACAAAATGACAGGAAGGAAAAAACATAATTACTATATCATGGCTGTACAATAACATAGAAAACAAGCATCAGAATCAACATAGGTGGACGGAAAAAAAATACCATGTCATAGCTTGAAGAAATCACTCACTGAAACAAAGTAGGTAAATGCTGTGTATTTGATTTCCAAAAACTTGGTCAGGCAAACAGTGGGATTTTTAAAAGAAACAAAAAGAATTTAAGAAGTCAATTAAATGACTACAAAAGGATTCACATAAATCAAGTTCCCTTCATCCACATGATTCTTTTCAAGTGGAATCAAAGAATAAGAAATAAAAATCTTTTGAGGCGCCTCATGGCAAGTCATGTAATAAAAGTGAGATTTGCATAAAACGAAAGGGAATTAAAGATATAAGAGATATAATAGAAGAGTGTTAAATTTTTATAATAACATTCAAAACGCTAGCGGCCTCAAATTGAGTACAAAATGTAACAGAAGTCTAATTTTCTTTAACACCATGCTCATTGTATTAATTTCATTGATCAATTAGTGGTATGGATTTTCACACCAACTACAAGCCTTTTCAGTGATCTTTATAGAACTTATTTTATATATACATACACTTTTTTAAATCATAGAATCATTAGAAAAATCCTTAAAAACTGTATTTGCAAGAACAGAGATGTTTGCAATTACCATCTACTTAGCATCAATAAATGGATCATTGACTGCTACCACATCAATATCATCCCTGGATGTTGCTACTCGTAATACTAACCTTCCAATCCGACCAAAACCTGCATAAGTTAGGAATAATGAAAATATCGCCATCAGATACTCTTCAACTACAACAGCATCTCCAAAGTTTAAAAAAAATAAAATAATTCTGCACCAACTTAAGGTCAGATTGATGTTTCAAGCATAATAGACACTTAAGTTTCCATGGCCAAAAAGATATTAGAAATAATAATTTGACAGAATAAAACTATTCTCAAGCACAATTAAATCTCATGCCAAGACACACAATCTTCACACAAATATTAAACAATAGAATAGCTAAAGCCACAGAATCTTCACACACTTAAATCTCATGCATTCTTTCACCAGTCAGACCTTCTAGCACTAATTTTCACCCACTAATAATTACATAGCAAGATCAAAGTCCCCTATATCAATAGAATAGCTAATGCCAAGAAAATTCCATTGCAAATACAAAGCAGAGGACAGCTTCCCGACAAAACAAAACTTACCATTGATTCCAATCTTTGTTTTCCAGCACTAGGTGATTCTAACCAAAGAAAACACACAAGAGTGAGCATTAAACTAACCTAAATGCTTATTCAGTCTCAAAGAATTTTGAGATTAATACATGCAATTGTTGCTCTTACTTTGAATTGTAGGAGTCACTTCAGTTACTGTGGCAGTGATTGGTTGGATATTCCTGATGCCACCTTTCCTGATTGTCAAATCATATTTCAGTGAGCATTACAGAAATGTAATTTGGACACTGAAGAATGGGAAAAAAAAAACAACTAAAAATATTGGGTACTCAACTGGAAGGAACAGGTTCTGGTTGGTATTGAAGTTCCAAATATGGTTGACTGAAATTTAGTGGAGTTCTGACTCCTATTCACACCAATGCTTGAAATCTGAAAACATTTAAAATGCTGAAAACTAGAGAAAGAGCATTCTATTGCTGACACAAAGCTAAAAGATAGTGCAATAAAATGTCAAATCTCGAGAAAGGTCCATAAAGCTCTATTTAGTTAGTGAGAATCAACATGGAATTATGCCCTGTAGCTGAAACACGATGCTGGTTCAAAAATCAAAATTGTATGGTTGAGTTGACTAGGAAAACTTATTAATTTCCCTGTTCTCTAGTTTTAAGGGGAGCCAAAAAGGGGCTAAATTATATTGCTTACAATTAAAGTTCAGACACTGTCTTAATGCTCCTGGCTGTTGAAAACACGTCATAAAAGAATTTTGATACAGAAAACCATAATACTCCAGATTTTGTTTTTGCTCTCATTCTTTTTTCAAAATTTCTCAGCAGACAAACACAAAATTTCAGTAAAAAATCAAAAAGCAAACTTTATTCATTTTATTAAATTAAATTACGTAAAAACAAGAGTAAGAACTCAAATTTCCATTCAGTACTTTCTGCATAGAATCCTCATTACTTTCCTCTATTTCATCAACACCACAAAAAAGCGATTAAAAGAAATGAAAAAAAAATAAAAATAATAATAATAATAAAAAATTCAATAATTTTGAAGAGTTGCTTGCAGAGAAATCACTATACTAAATTCCCTTCCATAATCAGTTGATACGGTGAACATCTCAATAAAAACAACAGAAATCTAGAAAAATGAAGACCGAAGCTGGCCAAATATAGGAAGCATGTTTACATATATAAAAATGAGGCTGTAATTTTCTCACCTTGCATCGATCGGAAGTTGAAGAAAGACAGGATTCGATAACAGGAGACATACCAGCAGATCGGAGGAGAGAAGAGAAGGCCATTTCTAGAGAAATCTGGGAAGCTCAGCAAAAACCCTAAAGAAAGAAAGAGTGAGGGTTTTGGAGAGAAATGTTTGGAGCCTTAGGATTATTTTTAAAACTTCCACTTGCCGTCATCGCATTCGAAGTGACGTGGATTGCTGACTCAACCCCTGAATGCCACGTCGGACTATATACAATTTATTAATTTTATGTCAACCTGAGTGTAAAATATTATTTTGGTCATTAATTGATTTTTTTTAGTTAAATCAATTGAAATCTACAATCCTTTCATTTCTTCGTCTGTCTTTTGAACATGAAAATCACAAGGGAAGGAAACGAAAATCTTCCCTCATTTCATACATTCAAATTGTGCTAGCTATGAACAAAAAAAATATGTGGAGGTTAAATTTGATTATTTGGTTTTACACAAATTTTAACATAATTGCATACGATGGCTCAGAGTTTGACACTTAAATTGAATCTTAGTAGGTTTACAAAACATAGTCAGCTAGATATGCTAGCAGCCTCATGAACCTATAATACGAGCAACACAGCCAGCGCAAACCCTCGTATCATATCTCAGTGTTTTCCAGGCAAGTTTTTGTAGAGTTCATCAATCT
>JAYMTB010000436.1:0-14374 GCA_036897585.1 Francoa sonchifolia | reverse complement strand
CTGTTCCTTCTAGTCACACACTTCCTTTCGCCTGTGGTGGTGGTGGTGGTGATGGTGATCTGGTGATGGTCTGGTTGGTTGCTGCTACAATGATCTGTAGCAGTCACCAGAACCGGCTTTTCAGGCGCGCCAGCGCCTATTTGAGCAGCTGCATTTTAACTAAACCATCAATTTCTGAAAAGGGTAATTGTTAAAAATCCATGAATGTGTGCTATTATCAGCTTAGAGTTGTTGACCTAAGTATTTTGGTGATATTTCATTTTCATTACCAATTAGTTCACTAACTAAATTTGCCCAATTATACTGGTTGATTTGGCTTTCTTTTTACTTATGGTCTAGCTTACTAATCTATACCAACTAATTTTCAACTAAAAGATTACCTAATCCCCATTTCATAGAAAATCGAAAAGCAACGCCAATCTCTCATAATATCAATTTGAGTAATCGGGTTTACATAAGTAACACATATCACTAAAATTTATTGACAAAATACCTTTTGGTGAAGATGCAATGGCAGAATTTATTGAATTTAGTCTTTGATTAGCATTTGAATTCGGAATAATTTTCTTTTCGTTTCCACACTGAAACCCTTTTCTGACAACATTTCTCTGCAACTTCTCCAAAATTAAATTGAAAATTAGTAACAAAATTATCATTAATTAAATTATCATAGAAAAAATAAAGAAAAGACTTTACTGTGATTCTTGGATTCCCAGAATTTTCTTTATTTCTGCCATTTGAGAAATTTTCCATTTCCATTTCAATTACAAATTTATCAGATTCTTCGTTTGATCGATGAAATCTATTAATATGATCAGAAACAGAGATTTTTTGGGTACCCATATTTTCGCCCAATTGAATCATTTCCTGATACAGATTCGATAAATCCAATTAAATTTGTATCTGAAATTGCGATCAAAATATTTAGATTAAACAAATGAAGAAAACCCTGAAAAATCATGCTCACCAACTTTGAAGTTTCCGCCGTTTCCATTATTTTCTCGAGAAAAACAAACAGAGGATGAACAAGAAGTCAATAGATCAGAGATTGAACCTATCGCAATCACAATTGCATATGAAATCCACCAAATCTGATTGAATTCAACCAAATAAGTCAATAAATCAACACTTTCCATAAATAAAATAGTAAAAAGAAAAAAAAATCTTAAAATCAAACCTTAAAAAAAAAAAAGATAAAAAAAAAAAGGATGATTTCTGATTTCTCCTCTTTAACAGCTGACGAACAGAATCAATATTCAGCAAAATCTTCTCAAAATCAGAAACTTTGAAAAGATTTGAATAATTAATACAAAAATTGGATGATTTTGCGAGGAAATTGGACGAATCGGAGATGAACTGACATGCAACTACCAGTTGGTTTGTCTGGTTGAGAAACTCTGTTTTTTTTATAAGAAGAAAGCAAATGAGAATGAAATCATGTGTGATGTTTTGGGGAAGAATTTATTGTTATTATAGAACTGAATTTTGATTGGGAAGTTATTAAATTTGGATTTGGAAAGGAGTTATTTATGTAATAATTTTAATGCTTTAGAGATAGATACAAATATAATTTTATATAACTTTAGAGAGTGGTAATCACATGTAGTTTATCCTACACTCCTAACCCATTTCGTTACATTATACACCCAGTATCTGTTTACTCACACCTACTACTTTCAACAGTTGAATTTGGCTGCTTCCAAGAAAAATAAGGGACCATGACTTAGAAAATATATTAATATATATGATATACATTATTTAGAAGTTTGAGGAATACAAGATGAATTGCGTGTTGAACCTAATAATCTTTAGATAATGTTAATGAGTGACTTATCACCAAAGTTGGCTGCAAAATTACAAAGTTATGGATTAGAAATTAGTTATGGTAATTAATTCAAAATTATTAAAACCATCATGTATGATTTTTTCTTTTTTATTTGTGGATCAAACTTGTGTCACATATTTAAATTCTTTTTGAGATATTATTATGTTTGTTTTTATTTGTTTAATTCTAAGAATTAATCTCATTTATTATTAATTATTAATAAATATGTATTATGAACTTGAGATCTCACCTGCTTTTTCATTTAATTATTGTCTTTTGTAGAATTTTTATATATTTAATTATCGAGTTTACTAATTTATTCTAATTTCTAAATAGTCAATCTAAACAGCCAAAATTTAAAAAAAGAAAAAAGAAAAACACAACTAATATTTTTACAGCAAATAAATATAATTTATATAACATCAAAAAGGGTAAAGCAGCATGATATAGCGGAAATATACATATAGAATGTGATGTGTATATATTTTTTATAGAAAGCCACATGGTGATCGAAGGAATCTACGGCGCATGCCATGGATGTGCTGAATGTCTTCCTCTTCCTTCATTTTTTTCGCAACTTTTTTATAACGAATTCAAAATCATAAGACTATTAGAAAGGAGAACTCATTCATTAATATTTATTTAACATTCTCTTCGTTTAATAATTGAATTATTATGATGGACTTTTGAAAATCGTCACATTTTCTCAGAAATTGGAACAATTAAAAACAACCAAAAATTCATCATGTATATAAAATTAGGTATTATGATAAGTGTGTTCCACTTCATACACATTATCATAAAAGAACAAATACATGTATTTTTTTTATTATTAGAAATTTGATTTATATTATCATTTTTGGCCGGTTCAAATCCCACCACATAACACTTCTTTGTGGTGAAACTCCATTGTCTATTCATTATTTAATCTTTTCTTATTAATCATTATCAGTTTCACGGAAATTTTGTCTCTTTTTATCGATATTTAACATGGTATCAGAGCTTGAGATCCTGAGTTCGAACTTTCGCTGCTGCAATTTATTTATCAGTATGTCACGCATTATGTTTGGTGTGACCAGCCTGAAATTATGGCTAAATGTTAAAATTTCAATATTAAAATACATATTAGACCCAATACTTAATAGTTTAAACTTTTGGGTTAATTAGTAGTTAACACTTATAATTTCATTTAATTTTCTTCCAAACTAGTATCCATATTTCACACTTGCCAAATTATGGGATCATCACTACCAACTCCACCAATTTTTTTATTTTTTTTTCAATTTGTTTATATGGGTTACTGCTAATTAGAACGAGTTTATCATAAATCTCAAGTTCAACCTCAAATTTATGTGTAGGGTCTGTTAAAATTAAGTTTGATTAATGTGAGCAAAAATATTAGATCATAATATATATATATGCTCATTTTTCTGTTAATATTAGTTTTAAATGAAGTGATTTTATTAATTTAGATAAGTGGGTAAGTGAATAAATACATTTTGGATATTAAACATAGCTTTAGCTTGAAGGGGAAATGAAGAAAGTGATTTTTGAAAGAGTGGTCCTTTCAAAAGTGATTTCAAAACCACCTTGAACCAAAAATATAAAATATACTCAAAACCTTCATCCATTCCACTTATTTTCCGCATGCTCTTCTTTTATCATCTAAATGGGTATCCTAAAAGATTTGAAAGTATAATATATAGGATTTTAGGGTTTATTATTTAGGTCTTCTATCTTCTTGAAACTTTGAATTGATATTGTTTTGATCAAATTACTCACATTATTTTATTTTTGCGTATGTTACTTCATTTATATGAAAAAATATATATATTGATCTAGAATATTATCTGTTGAAAAATAAATATTCTTATTAATAAATTATCAAGAACGAATTTTTTTTTTATTGTTTTTTAAAAGTTAATAACTTTAATTAGTGCAAAATAAGTTGTCATTGATCTCTTATCCAACATAAAAAATAAAATTAAAAAAAAATAAATATAAGACTAATTAGTGAGGCAAAAGTTAAAAAATAGGGTGAGTTTAAAGAATAGGACAATAAAATTATAAAGGTAACAAAATTAAAGAATATTATTAAAGAGAAATGGTATAAAGTGTGAATTATTATTATGTTTACTTTTTTAATATTTGAAAAATAAATATGGATATCATATTATCATGAATCAACTTTAATTGATTTTTTTGTTTATTTTTATTTAAATTTTAATGATTCCTATAATTTAATTTAACTTATAAAATTTCCTTATATTTAAAAAATTGAGATCGAATCCTACTTACATTAGAAAAAATGATTACCCATTTTTGTATCTACTGATATTATTTTCATTCCTCCAATTTTTATGAAAATTTTATGAGTATAAAAATAGGTTTAAATACTTTTGACTTCTGAAATATTGTCTGTGTAATAAATAGTCTCATTGACTTTTAAAAGTCTCAAATAGCTCCCTCAATTTTCTTTTTATCCCCTGCCGTCAGCCTCCGTTTAACATTCCGTTAATCATCTGATGTGGCATAAAAATGGATCCATCGTTTAAGTTATAGTACACATATCACTTTATACTTTTTAAAATGTTTCAAAATTATCTCCTATACTTTTTGAGATTGTGTAGTATCTTTACTTCTAAAAATTTTTATATGCATAATATAAAAGTAAGATTATAATGTTTCTTATGAAATGTATATTTTTGTCTAAGTTTGTAATAGTACTGGTTATGTTTATTGGAATTATACTCTATTTTTTTATAATTTATTTTTGGAATATGACTCTTACATATTTTACTTAAATAATCTATCATATATTTTTTTATTTATTATCTTTTTATTACGATTACAATATATTTGTTTATTAAGTATATAATTAACTGATTTTTTAACAAATTTTAGAAAAAAAGATACTACACAATTTCAAAAAGTATAGGGGATAGTCTTGAAACATTTTAAAAAGTATAAGGTGCATATGTGTACTGTAACTTAAAAGGTGAATCCATTTTTATGTCACGTTAAAGGATTAACGGAAGGGTTAAACGGGCGCTGACGAAAAGGGGGTCAAAAAAAAAAGTTTGAGAGGGACTATTTGATACTTTTGAAAGTTAAATGGACTATTTGTTACAACGACAATGAATAATCCAGGGAATCAAAAATATTAGACAATAATTCAGAGGATTAAAAGTATTTAAGACATAAAAATATGACACATTTATGTCATAAGAATAATTTAATTGAACTAAATCCCTTTAACTATAAACGCTAAAATTCTTTATTTAGGATGTATAAAGCAAGCCCAGCCCAACTATACGACACCCAAACTAATTTTTGTATGGGCCTCCATAATGGGCTCAAGATATGATAGACCCGTTGGGCCTATAAGTGGGCCCCACTGAAAAACAATTTTCTTGAATAATTTTTTTTTTCTTTGAGATATTTAGTGAGAAAATAAATAATATTTTTTAACAAAATAATTGATGCCATGAAGATGATTTTGACTAAATGTTATTCTTGCAACATTTTTCAAAACCATATCACACGTTAAAAATATGACCAACTTTCCAGTCTTCGAGTTTTAAAGTTTTTGTTGATTTTTCCACCGAAACTCTCAACACGAAGAAATTTCCAATAAATGTAACACGCATATAATTCGTACTTCAACAGTTCATCATTCATCTCTTGCCATTTTTCCATGGCACAAATGGATGTTCCAAGAATGGTTATTTTGGTTCTCCTGCAGCTCTGCACTCTCACAATTGCACAGCCAGGTTTTCTGTATAATTTCTGTTTATACGGAAAGGGTAACTACACAGCTAATAGTACTTACGAGGCGAATCTCAATAGTGTTTTATTGTCTCTTGTAACTGATAATAATAGTAGTGAATCCAACAATGGATTCTACAGTTTCTCTGCTGGTGAAAATTCCGAAAAAGCTACCACAATTGGTCTTTGTAGAGGTGATGTGAAACCGGAAGAGTGCAGAAGTTGCCTCAATGACTCGATCCATAAGCTGCCAGATGTTTGTCCGTATCAGATGGAGGCAATTGGATGGTATGATTACTGTATGTTACGTTACTCAAACCGCTCCATTGTTGGAACTATGGAAGATCAGCCTGTGTTTTATATGTGGAACGTGAATAATGTGACTGATGCAGAAGAATTCAACACGGTACTGAGTGGTTTGTTGGGTAGATTACAGAAGAGAGCTGCGTCAGGTGGGTCTAAATTTGCAACCGGAGATGCAGCGTACTTGGTATTTCAGAGAATATATGCGCTTGTGCAGTGCACACCGGACTTGACAGAGATGGAATGTGATTACTGCCTGGGTGGAGCTATTGCAGATATCCCTGGCTGTTGTGATAGGAAGCAAGGTGGGAGAGTTATTAGGCCCAGCTGTAATTTAAGGTATGAAACCTACCGATTCTATGACCCTGCAGCCGATGCACCAGCACCATCACCTTCACTAGGACCACCAGCACCACCGCCAGTATCCCATCCACAGTCAAACAATACCCCTTCTACAAAAGGTAACTCAAAAATCTTATTCAATATTCTTTTACTCAACTGATAATCTAGTTCTATAATTTAGAAACCCTGAAGCTATATTCTGTTCTGTTTTGCAGGGAAAGAGAGTATAACATCTCAAACTGTCATCATCATCATTGTTTCAACTATCGTTCCATTGGTACTCATTATAATCTCAATCTGCATCTTTCTACGAATGAGGAAAAGAAGGGAGAAAGTGCAAAGTAAGTTAAAGATGGAGTTTTTAAGCTTGAAATAGACTTGCAATTATAACCATAAATCTCGAGGAAAACAAAACTATAGTATAGCTGATAGCAGTATTATCAAGTACAGTAACTAACACCCACTTAAATTCGGTTTTCAGAGCATTATATTATTCTTACATATTAAATTTCTGTATAGCTGTCTGTGAAGATGTGGATGAAATAAGATCTGTTGACTCCTTGCAATACAACTTTGACACAATCAGAGTTGGGACAAACGACTTTTGTGATGCTAACAAGCTAGGACAAGGTGGATTTGGAGTTGTTTACAAGGTAACGTGGCAATCTAATTTGAAATAGAATATTAGCAATATGCAGTAGTATATATGAATATCTTCCAAATATGTTTTCAGGGTAAGCTTCCGAATGGACAAGATATTGCAGTGAAAAGACTGTCAAAGGATTCCGGACAAGGAGATGTAGAATTCAAGAATGAAGTCCTGTTAGTAGCCAAGCTTCAACACCGGAATTTGGTTAGACTCGTAGGTTTCTGTTTGGAAGGGATGGAAAGGCTTCTCATCTATGAGTTTTTACCTAATGGAAGCCTCGATCATTTCATATTCGGTAGGTTGCATGTCTGCTTTGGATTGCTAGTTATTCATTTCTCTAAACGTAAGAAATCACCATGTCTTAAAATCACAATTAAAATGTAGATAGAGTGAAGCGAGCAAGTTTGAATTGGAAAAGGCGTTTCAAAATTATTGAAGGTGTGGCTCGAGGAATTCTTTACCTTCACGAAGATTCCCGACTCAGGATTATTCACCGTGACCTCAAAGCTAGCAATATTTTGTTAGATGCAGAGACGAATGCTAAAATTTCTGATTTTGGCATGGCAAGGCTGTTTGGACTCGATCAAACTCATTCTGAAACAAGTAAAATTGTTGGGACATAGTAAGTATCAAAACAAACTAGAGCTTTTCAACTTGAATTCTGCATACATCACAAAATAAAAATCAATACGAGCTCTATCAGCATTGAGATCTAACGAAATGATATTGATATGCAGCGGATATATGGCACCAGAATATGCAATGTATGGAAACTTTTCCATCAAATCAGATGTTTTTAGCTTTGGTGTGTTAGTTTTGGAGATTGTAAGTGGTCAAAAAAATACTTCCTTCCACAATGGAGAAAACATTGAGGATCTTCTATGCTATGTAAGTTCTTTTGGTCAGAAAAGTAAGTCATGCACAAAGATTTAATTTAGCTATTGTGACATTGATGGTGGTCATTCTTGCAGGCATGGAAAAGCTGGAGAGAAGGAACAGCTCAAAACCTTATAGATCCAGTTATGAGGGATGGCTCAAGGAATGAGATGATGAGATGCATCCACGTAGGATTACTATGTGCTCAAGAAAATCTAACTGCCAGACCAACCATGGCTTCAGTTGTTCTTATGCTCAGTAGCGGCTCTGTAACTCTCCCTTTACCCTCACAGCCTGCATTTTTTTACACCAGCAACAGCAACAGGGATTCAGACAAGTCATCATCACAGGAGTCCAATCAATACAATAGAAAAACTAATGAATATTCAGCAAATGAGTATTCAATCACAGAGCTATATCCTCGGTAGATTTGTGAAATCACTTTTTTTTATTACACTTAATGACGTGAGGCTCTTGCATATAATCAGATTCCGAACCACAAAATTTTATTTTAATTAAAAGTTTCAAGATTAACCATTTAAAAATCATCTTTAACAATAAATCACACATTTATTTTCTTAAAAAGTTAATTACTTTAATTATTGATCTCCATAATTACTTATCCATTTGATTGATTAAAGTAATTTTTTTAATTTAATAGTAATTAGTGAGGTAAAAGTTAAAAATTAGGGTGAGTTTAAAGAACATTTGGACTATATGTCACTGTTGCAGCATTTTTCAAAACCATCTCATAAGTTAAGAGCTGACTAACTTTCTGGTCTTGGAGTTATAAATTTTCGGTCGATTTTTCCACACAAATTTTAAAGACCGAAGCAAATTGGGAATTTTCAATAGAAATAATTCATCAGTTCATAATGCATCTCTTACAATTTCTTCCATGGCGTTATTTTGGTTCTCCTACAGCTCTGCACTTTCACAATGGCGCAGCTAGATTATGTGTCTAACTTCTGTTTATACTATAGAGGTAGCTAATAGTGTGTACCAGGCAAATCTCAATAGATTATGTGTCTAACTTCTGTTTATACTAAAGAGGTAGCTAATAGTGTGTACCAGGCAAATCTCAATAGAGTTTTATCGTCTCTAGTGTCTGATAATAATACTGAATCCAACAGCGGATTTTACAAGTTATCAGCTGGTGAAAATCCCGACAAAGCAACTGCCACTGGTCTTTGTAGAGGTGATGTTAAGCCGGGTGATTGCAGAAGTTGCCTCAAGGAAGCGACTTATGATTTAACAGAGCGTTGTCATTACCAGAAGGAGGCGATTGGATGGTATGATAATTGTATGTTCCGTCACTCAAATCGCTCTATTGTTGGAATTATGGAAGATCAGCCTTGGGTTTATATGTGTAACCAGAATAATGTGACTGATGCGGAAGGATTCAACACAGTACTGAATGATTTGTTGGGTAGATTACAAAGCAGAGCTGCGTCAGCTGGGTCTCTGCAAAAATTTGCTATGGAAGATGCAGTTGCCATAGAATACCAAAGAATATATGCGCTTGTGCAGTGCACGCAGGACTTGACAGAGTCAGACTGCAATGACTGCCTGGTTGGAGCTATTGCAATTGCAAACATCCCTGCCTACTGTGACAGGAGGCAAGGTGGGAGAATTGTTAAGGCCAGTTGTAATTTAAGGTATGATATCAGCTGATTCTATGACCCTGCACCAGATGCACCATCACCATAAAGTGCCCCATACACAAAAGGTAACTCAAAACTGTTATACGATTGTGTTTTAATCCATTGATAAGCTAATTCTATAAATTAGAAACCTTGAGATATATCTGTGTTTTCCTTTTCCAGGGAATGAGTATATCATCTCTAACTGTCATCATCATCATCGTCATTTCAACTATTTTTTTTTTTTTTTTTTATAAAAGATGCAATTTTTATAGATTTTTGAAAAATACACTAGAGTTTAAAAATCTCCTAAAGCCAAAGCCAAAAAAGAGCCACAAAACATCTTAGAAAAGCATTTTGTTGCGAGATTAACGAATCCCGCAACAACAAGCTTATCCAAAAGCCACAATCAGCCAAAAACCTGTGCCAAAAACCAGCACAAATACAACCCAAAAAGAAAGTGCTAAACATCAAGCACTACTAAAACTAACAAACGAACAACCCCGACCTTTTAAGACCTTTTAAGAGTATGAGAATAAATTCTAACACTCATAGATATTAAACGTGACTAGTCTCGCCTTCCAAATTCTGAATAATCGGTTTCAAATCCTGAAATTTCGTCCGCTGAATGCACTTGCCTAATAAAGGAACAGGTAAGTTCCTCCTTAGGGCAAAATAAAGGAAGTCTTACTTTGCTTGGAGCTGTCTCCAATTTTTTCGGAGCGACCTTTTTCGATTTTACTTTTTTCGAACCTTTTTAACCTTATCGCTCTCAAGCCCCACAAAATCAATCGGATTACTGCCAAGAATAACTTCCATCTCCCTTGGCCTAATTTGGGCCAAAGGAGTTGAATCTAACGGAGTTAGGAAACCTAGAGGTGCCGGTCCCTCTTGGCCTACTAAAATCATTCCAGTCAAAGGATCTGCTTGACTGAGCGGAGTCATAGTAGTAGAGGAGTTTGCCACAGGTGAAGAATTTGAAATGGACTGCATAGGAGGCCCTTCAGGAGGGAGTGTCTCCGAAACCAAGGTAAGGTTGGGCGCATCAACGATCACAGGAACAATTTCCTCATCAGAGCACACCAAATGAGCTAGAGAATCATAGCTGTTCTGAAGAGGTCTGCCTTGAGGAATTTGAGTTTGCTTTCCTTTCCCTTTTGTCACAGCACCATCCTGATTTTTCTGAAAGCCGTCCTGAGATTTACCCCGAAGATTTTGAACAAAAACCTCTTTTTGATTTGATAGACAATTTCTTTCCTCATGCCCCGGAAGATCGCAGAGATTGCACAAGACAGTCTGAGCCTTCATCCCAACTGACTGTTTTGCCAATTTTCTGCATTCGATATCCGAGTGACCATGCAACCAACAATGTTGACAGTATTTAATATTACTCTCATAAATGATTGGCTGCCAAAAGCCATTTACATCATCCTTGAATTGTCCTATCCAGACTCTCTGCGGAATTTCCTTAGTCAAATCCATTTCTACACAAATTCTAGCTTGCATAGGATGCTTTAACAACAAGGTATTAGAATTCGAATTCAAATATTGCCCGAAACCATTACCAATACTAGCAAGAAATGAGGGGTGGAAGTACTGAAGCGGTAAAAGAGGCAATTTCAACCAAATCGCAGTTGATGAGGATTCTAGCTTAGGATTAAAATTAGGGGTCCATTTAAACAAACGGAATAAGCTAGTCCCTAATTTGTGAGAGGAAATGGATAAAGCACGCACCAAATCCTCTCTATTGTGCAGATGAACCATTACATGCCTATGATCTAACAATCCAACAGTAGGTTGCATAGATAAAGACCAATGTTGTTGAATATGATGAGCAATAACACTTACGTGAGGACGACCGGCAGAGAATTTAGCAATCAAAGTATTATCCAAGCTTTTTTCCGCAGTCCGTAATTCTACTGCAGTAAAAATAATCGCAGGATCACCTTCTTTGCTCAATTTTTGCCAGTACACCAAAGGGATGTCTTGGAGCAGAGAAAATCTTCCTACTACAGGGGGATGTCCATTGGTGTTTATAATCTCAATCTGCATCTTTCTACGAATGAGGAAAAGAAGGGAGAAACTACAAAGTAAGTTAAAGATGGATATTTTTTAGCCATAAAAAAACTTGGAATAATGCCCATAAATCTCGAGAAAAACAAAACTATTGTATAGCTACTAGAATCATAATTAATTACAGTAAACTAACACGCACTTAAACATTCTACTTTTAACATTGTTATATTACTCTTACATTTAAATTTCTGTAAAGCTGTCAGAGAAGATGTGGATGGAATCAGAACTGTTGACGCCTTGCAATACAACTTTGACACAATCAGAGTTGGGACAAACGACTTTTGTGATGCTAACAAGCTAGGACAAGGCGAATTCGGAGTTGTTTACAAGGTAGTGTGGCAATCTCATTTGAAATAGAATATTACACCATTACAAAGTAGTATGAATATCTTCCAAATATGTTTTCAGGGTAAGCTTCCCAATGGACAAGATATTGCGGTGAAAAGACTGTCAAAGGATTCTTAACAAGGAGACATAGAGTTTAAGAATGATTTACAGTTAGTGGCCAAGCTTCAACATCGGAATTTGGTTAGACTCTTAGGTTTCTGCTTGGAAGGGATGGAAAGGCTTCTCGTCTATGAGTTTTTGCCTAATGGAAGCCTCGAAAATCTCATATTCGGTAAGTTGCATGTGTGCTTTGGATTGCTAATTATTCATTTCTCTAAACAGAAGACATCACCATATCTTATATCACAATTATAATGTAGATAGAATCGAGCGAGCAAGTTTGGATTGGGAAAGGCGTTTCAAAATCTTTGAAGTCGTGGCTCGAGGAATTCTTTACCTTCATGAAGATTCCCGACTCAGGATTATTCACCGTGACCTCAAAGCTAGCAACATTTTGTCAGATGCAGAGATGAATGCTAAAATTTCTGATTTTGGCATGGCAAGGTTGTTTGCATTCGATCAAACTCAAGCTGAAACAAATAAAATTGTTGGGACATAGTAAGTATCAAACAAACTACAGCTTGTCAACTTGAATTGTGCATATCTTACATAAAAAGAATCAATACGAGTTCTTCTATCACCATTGAGATTTAACCATATGATATTGATATGCAGTGGATATATGGCACCAGAGTATGCAATGCATGGAAACTTTTCCGTCAAATCGGATGTCTTTAGCTTTGGTGTGTTAGTTTTGGAGATTGTGAGTGGTCAAAAAAATACTTCCTTCCATAATGGAGAAAACATCGAGGATTTTCTATGCCACGTAAGTACTTTTTGTCAGAAAAATAAGCGAATCACAAAGATTGAAGTACCTACTATAATATTGCCGATGGTCATTCTTGCAGGCATGGCAAAGCTGGAGAGAAGGAACAGCTCAAAACCTTATAGATCCAATTATGAGGGCTGGCTCAAGCACTGAGATGATGAGATGCATCCACGTCGGGTTACTATGTGTTCAAAAAAACTTAGCTGACAGACCAACCATGGCTTCAGTTGTTCTTATGCTCAGTAGCAGCTCTATAACTCTCCCCTTACCCTCATAGCCTGCATTTTTTTACACCAGCAACAGGGAGTCAGCCAAGTCATCATCACATGAGTATTCAGCAAATGAGGATTCAATCACAGAGCCATATCCTTGATAGATTCGTGAAAATGTTGTCTATTATATAGTGAAAAGAGAACCATGTATTGCGCTTCATTTGCGACATGATTCATAAATAACACTAGTAGAAGCTAAATCTACAGGGTGGGAATTTGATCTGATACAAACTCGGGCGAATTTGGGGAAGATTATGAATAGTATGTAAATAAGCTATCTTTCCAAAATTTGTTAGGACAGTAGGGATTGGGAAATGGCAGAGGAAGGGAAGGGGAAACAGATTTGATAGTTTCAGGCACCAATCCAAAATGCAGATTCCAAATAGAACCAAATTTATACTTTAAGAACTTTTAAACATTAAATATAGCTGATAATTACATAATATGAAATTGGAAACACACAAACAAGCCACAAGCATTGACTGACCAAGTTATATCCCACACTGAGCACATAATTTACAAGCTTGAAAGTTGTACAAAATCACACTCACTCAGCTAAGCTACATATACGCGAATGATCTGAACAAATCCATCAACCCTTTTCTTTATTTCTTCAGGATTAGCACCAACTAGCTTGTCAACTGGCACCCCTTCCCTCATCAGCAAAAATGTTGGCATAGCCTTTACATCCATTTTTGTTGCTACCTCCTAACCACACAACACAAATTATTTTCAAAGTACCCAAGTATCGAAGAAAGGATTCAAATCATTGAAGAGTACATGATAAATCACAAAATACAAATATTAAAATAGGTTTAGAAGTGACTTTTTAGGCCCCCTTTCATGGGTTGATCACATGTTGTGACTCGACAAAGCTCAGCCTTCACAACTTGAACAAAATGTTTGCTTTGGAAATCATGGTTAGGGATATGGAAAACTGTTCCCCTTCATTACAAGCATATACGCACAGAAAGTGTGCATCATAGTTCAGATGCCAGAAGTATTAACTCATCAATATTAAGGACAAACTTTTGGTACTTACCTTTGTAACGGAATCTAAACTATTGAAGTCTCCCTTAAACATTGTAAATATTT
Source organism: Francoa sonchifolia (assembly GCA_036897585.1). NCBI lineage: Eukaryota > Viridiplantae > Streptophyta > Magnoliopsida > Geraniales > Francoaceae > Francoa > Francoa sonchifolia. The sequence goes on along the minus strand of JAYMTB010000436.1, from coordinate 309 downwards.
CAAAGTTTTGCCTGCTAAATTGTATAGTAACTTTGCATACATACACTAATAATCCTACTTCATAATAAATTTCAGCGAAATCGAATCCCCAATAGAATCTTTAAGCAGGGGCTCTCACAAAAATGCCAAAAACACCAGATTGCCAGAAAAACTAAATTATTCATGAACTCAAGCAACATATGAACATAGATAGATACTATTCATATTCATCAATCATCAATCATCAATCATTAATCATCAATCATCAATCATCAATCATCAATCATCAATCATCAATCATCAATCATCAATCATCAATCATCAATCATC
>JAYMTB010000435.1:0-14376 GCA_036897585.1 Francoa sonchifolia | reverse complement strand
GTCGGACGGAGAACGGCAAATAGAAGAGAGAGAGAGAGAGAGAGAGAGAGAGAGAGAGGGAGGGGGGAGATGGTGAGAATGTCTGGGTGTGGGATTTAAGAAGGAGAGATAAAATAAGAGAGGTCTCTGAATAATGCATTTAAAACCGCGACTACCAACGCTCTAACCTGGCCATAGCATTTAAATCAATAATTCTCCCTCCACTCTCTCTTTCCATTTATTTCTCCATCGACTGACCGACCGTTGCATTTGCCCTTGCCCCTCCCTGCCCCGCCCCATTCAAATTTCATTTCTCAAACCCCCAAAATACCCCTCCTAGATACTCTCACCCGTGGCAGATTAGCATGTGATCCCTGGGGACAAAAGGGTAATTTGAGAAGGGAAGGAAGGGGTGCCCCCAGAGTGAAAAAAGAAGGAAATTAAATAAAGGGAATCTCACTCTGAAGATGGACAGTCCTTAACATTTAATGGCCAAGGTACCCGTCTTTCTCTATATGCCTATCTATCTCTTTATATGCCTTATTCATAACTCTTTTCTTTGCTTATTAACTCCTGCTTATCTTTAATTATCATGTCTTAATCAATCTAAATCATCCTAATGGAAATATTTCTCATATGACCCACTAAGCATGTAATGAGGATCTCATGAGATCTTTAGTAAATTTAGCTACTAACCAAACCAATTATTTTAGTGTGATGATAAAAAAATTTAAAAAAAAAAATTAGAAATTTTTCCTTATTTAACAAACAAAGCATTATGGCAACAATTGAGTAAGAAGAAAGAAAAACATGAAAGTGAGAGTATTGAGATGCAGGGAGAAACCGTGCACAAGTGAACCAAAACAGATGTATAAAGATTGGTAACGTCAACCAGACAAAACACAAGTAATCTCTCTTGTTTTGTCATTTCTAGAAAACTAAACATTAAATTCAAACAATAACATATAAATCAAATTTCACCAAAAAATAAAAATATAGTGTTATATATCCCACTACAAAACTCTTTAAGATACAAAAGTCACCAAGAATGTCACAAATGAATCGCATACTACGTGAAAAATGATTTTTCCAAAAGTCATTGTTTGTTTCAGATTCTAGCTAATTATATAAATAATTATACTTTTCTTATATAGCTGGAATTAGACTAAAGAATTTACACTTATTCCATATTATATTACACTTCAAAGATTTCCCTAGAAAAAAATATATAAAATTTATAAAAAACTATGATGTTCTCAAAATTCAAATTAAGCAATGCGTTATATCAACAACTCACATGTTACGCACTGATCTACGATAGCATCTGCACAAAAATATCAATAGTTTGAGTCTAGATGTGTTTATAGAAAAAGCAGGCAAATGAAAATTAGCCTTTAAAAATTATGTTAATCAAACAATTCATCGATAAATTCAAGAAAGAATATACTAAAAACTCATAACCAGGCAGCAACAGACAGCAAAGAATGTCAGTGTATCATATAAACAAAGTTTTGTATTTTTGGTAGATTATTCCAATGTTTTTGCACATCAATCCAAACTCCAATCATCTCTTAATATTCTCATCCTCACCAAATTTCCCAAAACTTTAATTTCACCATGAACACCACCCAAAATTTTCCCTACCCAATCAATCTATTACCTGACGATGGCTCACCCGAATGGAACAACAAAGCAGACAATGCATGGCAACTCACAGCCACCACCATGGTCTGCCTCCAAAGTGTCCCCGGCCTAGTAATTCTTTACGGCAGTGTGGTGAAAAAAAAATGGGCAGTAAATTCAGCCTTTATGGCCTTTTACGCATTTGCAGCCGTGCTTATATGTTGGGGTGTTATGGGCACATAATATGTCATTTGGTACTGAGCTTTGTCCTATAATGGGAAGGCCAGCGTTCTCGTTAAGTCAAAAGTATCTGTTAAGGCAATCGATATTTAGGCAAGTTCCAATGGCTGATTTCGTGTTTTTCCAATTTGCATTCGCTGCAATCACTTTGATTTTGTTAGCGGGCTCATTGCTTGGGAGGATGAATTTTTACGCATGGATGTTGTTTGTTCCGTGCTGGGTAACGTTTTCTTATTCAATTGGCGCATTTACTATATGGGGAAATGGATTTCTTCAACCTTATGTTATTGATTATGCTGGTGGATTTGTTATTCATCTTTCATCCGGTGTTGCTGGTTTTGTTGCTGCTTATTGGGTAATTGAATATGCACACCTCATTTTTCCGTAAGTCTTAAATCACATTAGTCTAATGTCTAACACAAACATAACAGAATATAGAGGTTAATAATAATTCTATTGAACTCAAAGCATTAGGCTCAAACAACTTTGTCCTGATCCAATATGAATATAACCAACACATGTTAATGGAAATAATTATAGGTTGGACCGAGGCATTCACATGACAGGCAAAATTTCCCCCCGAACAATATAATTCATATGTTGGGAGGGGCAGGATTTCTGTGGCTGGGATGGACAGGATTCAACGGCGGATCTCCTTTTGAAGCTGGCCTTGTTACTTCCTTAGCTATTCTTAACACGCATCTTTGCACTGCTATCAGCCTTTTCGTCTGGCTTTGCCTGGACATGATGGTTTACAAGAAAAGCTCTGTTATTGGTGCTGTTCAAGGAATGATCACCGGACTTGTCTGCATCACCCCTGGCGCAGGTAGTTGACTCTTCCTTCTCTAAAATTTGCCGATAGTTACCTACCAATCTTAGTAACAAAAAAAATTACTGCATCAGCAAATCATAAATTTTGTTACCTTTTTAATAGCGACTATTACTGCGTGACACAAACTTGGCAGGTAAACCTCTTGAGAGACCACCTGTTACCAAAAATTTATCAAGCATATATCTTTTCTGATGCTTAAGTCAATAGAGGATCTAGAGTTTAATGAGAGTGCTTACTAGTAGTTCAGATGAGAATCCAAATCTCTATTTATAGGCCTTGAGACTCTTGAGTAAAGTTCCTTTTCAAGCCGGAGTGTCAAAAAAACCGCTATAACAGCTTTTCTTATGTACCAAAAATACTAGTATATTATTTTTACTATCTAAGCATTAAAAGTGCTGAATAAAATACGACATAGGATCTTTGTAACCTTAACTAGCCATGCTTAAAAAGATGTCGATAAAATTGTCAAAATTCGTATTCTTAACCACAAAAATGGACGATCACAGGTATAGTGGAGCCATGGGCAGCCATCTTAATGGGAGCATTATCAGGCTCAATTCCATGGTACACAATGATGGTACTTCACAAAAAATCAGCCTTTTTCCAAAGTGTCGACGACACTTTAGCCGTTTTCCACACCCATGCTGTTGCCGGCCTTCTGGGCGGACTTCTCTCCGGCCTTTTCGCCAAACCAAATCTCTTAAAAATGATGTATTACGGCACCAAAACCAGATACGGTCCCGGCCTACTGGCCAGTTTCGCTGACGGAAACTTCAGCGACGGAATCAAACAAATGGGATTCCAATTAGCCGGAGCCGCATTTATTGCCATATGGAACGTGGTCGTAACGAGTTTGATTTGTATTTTTATTAGCCGGTTTGTCAATCTGAGGATGGACGAAGATCATCTTGAGATCGGCGATGATGCGGCGCACGGCGAAGAAGCGTATGCATTGTGGGGCGATGGTGAAAAAATGCCGACGTCTCTTCGCCTCCGTACTCCGCGAATGCCTTCCTTCTGCCGGCAGCGTGTTTGAATTTGTATATCTATTATTCTATTCTATATAAGCATGATGTATTAATGCTAGTTTTCTTTTTTTCAATTTTCTAAGGAAATTTGTGTCTTATTTTATTAAAATTACCAATCAAATGAAATTGTGACATATATTATGTAATACATACATATATATATATGAACATAATTATTATGATTATGACATATTAACTATCGCTACTTTAATATCCAATTTTGATTTCTTATTTTGGACAAATACATCAAGTTAACCTTACAGAATCAGATGTTCACACTATACCATTAGTCCCACAATCGAAATTTGATAATGCGCCACCACGTCCGCTAGTAAACCTTTTCAACTGACTCAGTGATGGTACTTTTTCCGGTGTCTGTGGCGGAGGAGGAGGAGGCCACATACTTCTGGTTTTCTTTTTTCCGTTCTTGATTTTGCCCATACAAGTAACTTGAGGAGAATTTGGTTCTCTAGCATCAAAGTTTCCGTGCTTGATTTTTCTTCGAGTTTTCGCCTGAATTATCCACTGCCCGTTACGGGCAATGCGAGGGCTAACGACGGCGGGGCCAGATTTGGGGAGAAACATTAGGATCATCCTTTTCAGCTTTGATGGATTGTCCATTAGATTATTTTCCTATGAAATATGGTATGGCTTATAATATATATATACATACACACACGTTGAGAAATGGGGAATATGCTTAGCTTGACAAATTGAGGTTTGACAATGTTAGATACAAAATTATATGTTTAATTTTCTCAGCCGGCCGGAATTAAGTCATATAAAGTGATGTCTAACCCGATATATTTTAGTTTCATTATTGATTTCGCGATTTAAATTTGAATAAGATAGACTGGATTTCAACCAAAAATTGTAAATTTTGTATAAATTATACAGCAATTCAGTGTGTTAAATCTGATAAGTAAGATAATGCAAAGTCATATAAATCCATAATAATTAGATATAGGCTTAAAATTTGAAGTTAATTTTTTAAAGGGTCAGAAGTGGGTCTGAATTAGTGAAATAAAAGTGGATACTATAGGCAAAATAGAAGAAGCCTAAAAAGAAGGGTATGTAAGTAAAGTAATAAAAATTAGTGGTGCAAATCATAAATACATAAAATGGAGGGGCAATGCGGACCCAGTTTTATTTATAAATATTTACGAAACTGCCACGCCCACCGTATCCTCGCAAAACCTGGTTACTCATTCAACAATGAAGTCTTATACAAAACAAAGAAATTTAACATTTGCCTTTCCAGATCCTTCATTTTCATAAACCTAGGGTTTCAGGATCCATTTCCTTTGATTGATCTCCAATCTAGCGATGGCCAAGCCTAGGCACTATCGTCTTCCGTATCGGAAATCCACTTCTTCAACGCTCATTCTGACGATGTTACTCATGCTTACTTTCGTTATTTTGATTCTTCTTGCTTTTGGAATTCTCTCGATGCCGAGTAACTCTGGTGATTCGCGTAAAGCTCATGATCTTAGTTCGATTGTTCATAATACTGCGGATAGGTGCGCGGTTTTCCATTCTTTTTTTCTTTTTTTTGTTGTTGTTGTTTGGTTGTAGTGGGGGGATCTAGAATTGGTGTGATTTGTGTGTGTTTCGTTCTTGTTGCAGAAGTGATGGAGATGAAGGGAGAGGAGAGCAGTGGGTTGAAGTAATCTCCTGGGAACCTAGAGCTTTCATTTATCATAATTTCTTAGTGAGTTTCTAATTTTGCTTTGAGTTTGTGCTTTTATATTATCTATCTGATTTCTGGCTGCATTTTTATATCTGAATTGTCTGGCTAGTTCTAATAGCTGTTTTCAACTTTTTGGTATTGTAAAGTTTTGCATCCTCGAACGAATACTTCCAGATTGACCTGTTTTTGGTTTTAACTAGCTACTTGGTCATTTGTATTCCTTTGCTTATGGATGGTATGTGTAGTGATGAATATACAAGCAGCTTTATAGTTGAAAAGATAGTATTTGAAGACTATCTGTTATATAGGATATTTTTTAAGAAAACTTATTCTCCGATGAAGCTTTAATACATGTTGAAGTGTAGATAAAATGCATATCAGGGAACTACGGTAAGCGGCTGAATACATTTTTATTCAGTGCACAACTGAACATCTTGCTGTCTAGTATATTATCTACTTTCAACAGATTGTGACATTTGGTTAATTTTTTGGGGTAGTCCAAGGAGGAGTGTGAGTACCTAATCAATCTAGCCAAGCCTCATATGCACAAATCCACTGTCGTTGATAGTGAAACTGGCAAGAGCAGAGATAGCAGGTGTGTGTTTCCTACCGTATTTTCTATCATTCAAGTCAATTCTGGAAGAAGAAAAGGATTTATTTGCATCTTTGTGCAGAGTGCGAACAAGCTCTGGAACATTTTTGGCAAGAGGACGAGATAAAACTGTCATGGACATTGAGAAAAGGATCGCAGATTTCACCTTCATACCCGTGGGTATGGACTTCAATGTGTTTTATACAGATCTCTCTCCCTCTCTTTCTCTCATTTGTTTATCACATATAGCTTATCCTTTTGTTTTCTGCATCAAAGAGAAAAGATTTACTTGCTTAAAGAATTGATTTCTTCTCGCAAGCATTTTCACATCATTCCTTTATTTCCCCTTTTCTAGATCCGACCACAGAGTTCTTCTTTTCTATACCTCACAATGTGAATGCTTTTGGTATTATATTTTAGTTAGTCATTTGTTAGATATATCATCACTTTTTTGCCAACTCTACAATGCACAGAAAATGGGGAAGGACTTCAAGTTCTCCACTATGAAGTTGGGCAGAAATATGAGCCTCATTATGACTACTTCCAGGATGAGTTCAACACTAAGAATGGGGGTCAACGAATGGCTACAATACTTATGTACCTGTAAGTGATATTCATCTCAAATTCTCTCAAGTGTTATGTACTTTATGTATTTCAATTATATAACTTACCCTGTTATACAATGATATAGCTCTGATGTTGAAGAAGGGGGTGAGACTGTATTTCCTGCTGCCAAAGGAAACATTAGTGCTGTGCCTTGGTGGAACGAGTTATCTGAGTGTGGTAAAGAAGGTCTTTCTGTCAAACCAAAGATGGGTGATGCACTGCTTTTCTGGAGCATGAATCCTGACGCATCATTGGATCCTTCAAGTTTGCACGGTTGGTTACAACTACTATTAAATTAGCACTGATAGTTGATTAACACTTAGGCCTCCTTAAATGTATGTATTTCCTTATAAGAGGTTAAATTAGACAAAAATTGGCTAAATTTTACTCGCTTATAATAAATAGTGATAATTTATTGAAGCTTAATTACATCAGCTTTTATGATGTCATATACCAGGTGGTTGCCCTGTGATTAAGGGGAACAAGTGGTCATCTACAAAGTGGATGCGAATTGGCGAATACAAGGCTTGAACTGCTGCCTAAAGGTACTTTTATAACCAAAATAGATAATGAAAATAGCATATTCACTATATATTCATAGTTGATAATCATACTTACAAGTACTATGCTTTAGATAAGCATATTTTCTAAGTCATCTTTGGAACTTGCAAAAACACTTTTTGAAGAACTAAGATTGAGGGTGGTGAGGCTATAGGATCTTTAATCTATGTGGGTTTCCATCGGCATTACTTTCAATAGACAAATTTGTGGCATGCTATTATTTGTTGTTTTGCTATTATGAATTGTGTGGGGTTTGATTGGTTCTTTGTGAAATGTGTCATTGCAAATTGAAATTGTCAATCATCTTCTTTTGCTCAACTCTACACTTTTTATTTTCTTCTTCTTGATTCTTTGTTTTTTCCCATAAATTGGTTTTTGTTGGCAGGATCTTATACTGAATTTTATCGATGTTGTGTAAAGTATCGAATTACATCTAAACATTTTCCAGGCTTCGAAAAGTCCACAGTGCGACTATTTTAGCCCATCAATTTTCATATGCCTTTAGCTAACTTGCATTTTGTTGAGAGAGCCCTTTCATGGTACTACGCTGAAGGAATAAAATTGAAAATTTTGTGCATTTCCGGCATCTGAAAATTTTATGACATTAAATTGCTGACTCTCCATACTGTATCCTAATGTGAATCAGCTATACCACATTTATTGATTATATACCATACTTATTCTCATTTATTGATTGTTGATTTAAATTTGAGTTGATCTTATGACTACTGATGACTACTGATGAACAAGTCATATAGCAATTCTATTATCCTTTCTTTTCAGTTTCAGCAGAGAAACAATTTTCATTAAGTGGTAAATTATTCACTTCAACGAAGTGATTGTAAGTCTTCCTGATGGCTTTTAATTTGGCATGAATTATTTTCGTACGATATATTTTATGTTTTTATCTTCACACATTTTAAAAAAACAGTACACATATAATCCGAGATTAAGACAAATGTGAAAAATGTGAGCTGACATTCAGCTTGATAACCAACATTTAGAGTGAAACAAGGCAAGTTAATAAAGACGAAGAGTTGATAAATAATACAAATGGTACAAAACGAAAACCTTTCATAGAGTTAATCACTTTTGTCAAATTGTGGAAAGCAAAAAAATCTCAACATTTCAATTACAGCCATTCTTTATTTTTATGTTTTACTAAATTATAAATGGCTCCATTCATTAGATAATCGGAACACTAGGAAAGTAGGTAAAATACGAACCTAGCTCCCTGCTAAATTCTGGCAGCATTAATGTTTTGAATCAATCAAGTTTCTGATGACATATTGCAGAATGCCACCGTGGTCAAAATAGGCCAATTCCACCTGGGTATTGAAATAAAGTTTAGTGGAATATGGGCAACAATTAAGACGAGAGAGTTATTGAAGAATAAGACTATTTGATTTACTACCTACCTCTGTATCAAAACGAACGGTACATGTGAATGACTTGCCACAGTCAGTTGTCACGGTCACATCCTGACCTGGCCTCATCTCACACACTTTGCTTGGAAGAGCAATGCTATAAAGCTCGTGGCCAGTTAACCCAAGAGTATCAGCATCCTGCCCAGGCTTGAAACACAGAGGAATGATACCCATGCCAACCAAGTTACTGCGGTGAATTCTCTCAAAGCTCTTTGCTATCACTGCTTTCACACCCTGGTTCAATTATGATTACAGCCATCATTACAAAGCCAAAAAAAAACACGAGGAAGTTGAAAGGAATGTGATGCTATAAAAGGTGTACCAGTAGCATTGGACCCTTGGCAGCCCAATCACGAGAACTTCCACTGCCATACTCAGCACCAGCCAAAATGATGGTCTTTTGCCCCTCGCTCTTGTATCTCTGCCAAAAGAAACTAGAGATTAACACTCTGGAGAAAAGACAAGAATGTGTTTCCACTATAATATTAGTGTAAAAGTTAGGTGGTGAGTTTAAATGAAACTACCATGGCAGCATCGAACACAGATAGTTTCTCCCCACTCGGAATATGAATTGTTTTGGGCCCAACCTCTCCTTTCAATAGTTTGTTGACAATGCGAATGTTTGCGAAGGTACCCCTTGCCATTACCTCATCATTACCACGACGACTTCCATAAGAGTTGAAATCTCTTCTATCAACTCCATGTTCCATAAGGTACTTGGCTGCAGGACTGTCCTTGTGGATGCTACCAGCTGGTGAAATGTGGTCAGTAGTAATACTATCTCCAAAGTTGAGCAAACAGTATGCATCCTTAACTCCATGAGGGCCAGGAGAAAGCATGCTCATGTCTTTGAAATAAGGAGGTTCATGTATATAAGTTGATGTTGGATCCCAGGCACAGAGAGCGCCCGAAGGCACAGATAAATGATTCCACATGGGATTTCCTTTGGTTATTGCCTGATATGTTGCCATAAACATATCGGGCAGCACGCTTGATTGTACAACCTAAAATAAGTAGGAGGAAAGAGAAAGGAAAATAAGATTCACTAATTCTTCAATCGGGACTGGTAGCAAACATATTTTGAAGGAGGTCAGAAAGCTCACATCTGCCACTTCTTCACCAGATGGCCAAATGTCCCTGAAGAATATATCTTTGCCGTCTTTCCCCACCCCAATGGGTTCTGTTTCAAAATCAATGTCCACCTGCACCATTATCTTAATGAGATAAATACTACAAACCAGAGAGATCTGGCGGAAAAAAAAAATAGAATATCATGTAGTTACCGTGCCAGCAAGAGCATATGCAACCACGAGGGGGGGTGAAGCAAGATAATTGGCCCTAGTCAAAGGATGTACACGACCCTCGAAATTCCTATTTCCAGATAATACAGCTGCGGCTACTATATCTGAAATAGGAAAAACATCACAATTCAGTTCGGTGACCTTAAGTCCAGAGGGCAGGATCAATTAACAATAACTCAAAAACAAACTAATTACCTTTCTCGGTAATAGCTGCTGCCACTGCATCATCGATATCTCCTGAATTGCCAATACATGTGGTGCATCCATACCCAACTATATTAAATCCCAGCTGATTCAAATACTTCTGCAAGCCACTGCACAGACAATGCATGACAGTAATATATAGGAAAAAAAATTATATATATTGAAAAGATATATATAATTGAAATTTTTGTTAAAATTACCTCTTCTCCAAGTACTTGGTAACCACCCCCGAACCTGGTGCAAGACTTGTCTTAACCCATGGCTTCACCTGATTCATGAACCATATATTATGTTATCTGTATAGCATTCTCTTGTTATAACAGTTAGTAAAGTTTGACACTTGACAGTAAATAAAAATGAAAAGAAGATGCATCAGACCTCTAGCCCCAATTCACAAGCTTTCTTAGCAACCAAAGCCGATCCAAGCATTACACTAGGATTTGAGGTATTGGTGCAACTAGTGATAGCTGCTATAACAACATCTCCATGCCTAAGTTGTGCAGGGGTCCCTTGAAATTTAAACTCTGCAACTGTACTCTGTAATTCCTTCGGAACAGCAAAACCCTGAAATGGTCATGCTATAAAATCAGCATTAAGACACGAAGAAGAAGACTACAGTCCTTATTGACTATAAATTCAGAGAACATCTTGGACGACTATGTGAACGCAATATATTTTCGCCAATTTTTTTCATAAGTTTACAATAACTCTCACCTTGAAACCAACTTTGTTGTCTAAGCATGCATGCCAATCTGCTTTCATCTCCTTTAAAGCAACTCGATCATGTGGCCTGCAAAACATCTAATTCTTAGAGGCATATTATTAAAGCTAACACTACATAAATTTTACTTACAGCACTTGAACAGAAGTCCAAAATATCTCTGGAAAATTTACCTCTTCGGCCCTGATATACAGGGTACAACTTCCTCAAGGTTCAGTTCTATATATGAAGAGTACACTCTGTCTATCTGGGGCTGTGTTCAGGCAACAAGATCTCATTATCATTAGACATGTTAAATGAAATATGTGGTAATATCAAACAAAAGGCATTTGAATGATTTACCTCACTATAGTCCACAAACATCTTATTCGCGCGTAAATATGATTCTATCATAGAAACCTAAATAATGATTTATGAGTCAGTCCATGAAACTTTACCGGTTAAAATAAACATTATTTTAATGACAACTTACAGTTTCATCACTTCTACCAGTCAGTTTCAGATATTGCAGGGTGACATGATCCACAGGAAAGAAACCCATGGTTGCACCATATTCAGGAGACATATTTGCAATAGTGGCACGATCTGCTAAGGACAGTTCCGCCATGCCTTCCCCTGTGTACATCACAAAGACAGCACTTTAAATATAAAAGAAACAAAAATAAATGAAAACTGAAATGTTAATAGACGAAAAGAATATGATTATTTCAATAGGTTTACCATAAAACTCCACAAACTTGCCAACAACACCAAGTTTCCTAAGCATCTGAGTTACTGTCAATACCAAATCAGTAGCTGTCACACCATCCCTAAGTTTTCCTAATAATTTAAACCCAACCACGCCAGGAAGGACCATGCTCATAGGCTGCATGCAAAATAAAAATTAAATGTGCATGGATAATGAGCCGCAATTGCATGTGCAGTACAACAACTGGGAATTATCATACCACCAAGAAAAGAAATTCTCACTACCTGGCCAAGCATTGTAGCTTCTGCTTCTATCCCGCCAACTCCCCAGCCGGCAACACCTAATCCATCTATCATGGTTGTGTGTGAATCAGTTCCAACAACACTATCAGGGTAAAGCATTCCGTCTCTGTTGAATACAACTCTACCAAGGTACTCTAAGTTTACCTGGAAATATATATTGCAAATTGTAATTTGAGTACAAATAAAAAAAACAAAACAATTATGTCTTTGGAAACTGACATAAGTCAGTATTTGCAAATGCCGCCAAATGTATACGAATATCTTTGACAGTATAGTTATATAATCAATTGAAACGTGAAAATGAATCACCATATGCAAAACAAAATATAACCTGGTGAACAATTCCTGATCCAGGAGGAACAACGAGCATGTTATCAAATGCAGTTGATCCCCATTTCAGGAAAGCAAATCGTTCCTTATTTCTTCGAAACTCAAATTCCATATTTGCCTGCACTGCATTTTCTGATCGTGCCACATCGACCTGGACAGAGTGATCAATGACGAGATCAACAGGAACCTGCATGCATAAATCTCATGTATTAATACACAATTTTTAAATGTATCAATATTCATGAACTAGTTGACCGATTAGAATATCATATCAAATCTACCCAAGGGCACATATACACAGCTCACCAATGGATTAATTTTACTAGAATCGCCACCGAGCTTGTTCATAGCATCACGCATACAAGCAAGATCAACAACAGCAGGCACTCCAGTAAAATCCTGAGAGGCAGGTTACAACACAACGATAAGCCAACGAAGCTAACATGCTAAAATCTCACTCACACACAACAAGTCTATCTATCCTTTAAGATGTCATTTACCTGAAGAAGCACCCTGGCTGGCTTGAACGGAATTTCAACCTGTCTAGGAGATGTGTTCTCCCAATCAATGATCTTCTCAACATCGTTACTCTTAACTTGAAACTCATCACAGCTACGAATAGCTGATTCGAGCAGGATCCTAATTGAGTACGGTAACTTATCTGTAAGTCAAACATCAACATCACACTATCAAATCATGTCGATCTCATATCAAACATTTAGAGCTGTAGTGCCACTCGGTTCAGTAGCTTAACAAACAGAAATTAACAATAAAATTCTATGTACATTTCTCCACAAAAGCAACACCAGAACTCATTGGAGATCTGATTTTCATTACAAAACACAAGATCCTAATCTCTCTTTCATTTTCTATTACTTCTCACCAAAAAGAAAAAGAAACTTCTGTAAACGAAAATCATAATCAACGAACATACCGATTCTAGGATCGTTAAGAGCTGGCAAGCTATAATACTTCCCAAACTCACCACCGCCAGACTTCTCAAGCGTCTTCAATATACACTTGAAAGGATTTTCAGTCGCTAAAACAATCCAAAACGAAAAAACAAACAGATCAAGGCATTAAAGAAACTGAAGCAACTCAATAATGGAACAAAACTTGTAAGATTAAGATCGGATACAGATCGTTACCCATGGTGAAAAGTGATTAGACGAAATGGATTGAGATCTACAGAGAAATAAAAGTTTTCGTAGTAGGGTTTGTTGAAAATGAGAAAAAGATATTTTGGCGTTTATTACGTTTTATACTATTCACCGCATTTTCTTACTGTCAAATTGGATGCTAATTTTCAGTACTTTTTGCTCGCCAGCGCCAGCCTCATCGTCGTCACCCAGCCATTAGCTCGCACGGATCACGCGCCAAATAGTGGCGCGGGCTACTGGAGCTATCCGCGAGCCCTTTTTCCCTTTGGTTACTCGCGATTTTCGTCCAGTTATATATATATATATATATATTTGAGTATCGCTAATCGAATTTTGAATTTCAAATTTAAGTCAAATTTAAAATAGTGCTAAATAATCAACTCATATACTCTTTTGGTTTAGCTTTGACAAGAAATAAACAAGAGAGAAGTTATATTTCACTAGGTGAGAGAAGTAATAGAGACAAATTATAGCATATAAATGATAAATTTAAGAATTACAAAGAAATTTGTTTTCTTTGTGTTTAAATTAGGAAGAAGCTAGTATAAAATAAAATAAAAGAAAATTAAATTTCCAATGTTTTTAAAAAGATAAAAAAGTAATTTTGAATTGGGGTTTAATAATTAGCTTACCCACCAACAAGAAGGTAAAGTTTGTTTACAAAAGGAGGATTAAACAAAATGTTTAGTTGTTGTTAGATTGGAATTTTTCTAAGCCAATTGAAGGAAGTATACATATATTAAAAAATATTAGAATGCATTCATGTAATTTTCCATCGGCAGTTGGCGCAACGGAACAGACACAAGCAGTCCATTGGGAATCCGTCTCTAATACGAATTCTGTGTCTAACAAGTCCTGTGATCATGTGTGGCCCAATTCCTATTTTTGATTAATTTCAACATCTTCCCTTTTGTCAAATCAACAAACCCATTTTCCTCCCTCTTGCCTTTGAAAAAGGGCAAATCACCATTCATTCAAAGTCCCAATTTTTGCATAAGAAGAACGTCATTAATTGAGAGAGAGAGAGAGAGAGAGAGAGAGAGTTGTATCCGCAACGAAGAAATTTGCTGTAAATGCGAGTTGGTTGATCAC
>JAYMTB010000434.1:0-14380 GCA_036897585.1 Francoa sonchifolia | reverse complement strand
TGACTCTGGGCCTTTTGGTCGACTCTTGTACCTGACAGTTTTCTCCTTTTCGACCTTTCCCCATGTTGACGCCGAAACTTCTGCCTTCAAATTCTCCGATTCTGCATCTTCTTCAACTGTTTCAACTGGTTCTTGGGGATTGGTAACAGTTGCTGAAGCAGCCACTTTCTTTGCTTCTTTCTTTTCACGCTCCTGAAATAATTCAAACAATAATTCAGATGTTTTAACCAAACTAAATATTAATAAAAAGCTTGAGAATTAGAGATATTGAGTAATAATTTCCTTGAGTTTCTTTTCCACTTCCTTTTGAGCTCTTATAGCTGCTTTGGCTGCAGCTTTCTCAGCCAACTTTTTCTTCCTTTCCATCGCCTGCTTAGCCTTTGCAATCTCTTCTTCTCTTTTCATCTCTTTCAACTTTTCCTCGTCAATTTCTTTAGCCACGGGAAGAGACTCTTTGCGAACCTTTTCCACCACATTGATCGCTTCATGTTCCACGTCATCTTGCTTCGAAGTGATTCCTAAATCTGCTGATTTCTTGTTGGTCTCTTTATGGACTTTAGGAGTGGGGAGAGTTTCCTTTTTAGTAGAGGGTTTGGAATCCTCCTTTTGTAATTTTACATTAGCTTTTTCAGTAATCTCGGGTTTCGAGGGTATTGGTGCTTCGAAAACCACCAACGGTTTCTCATCTGGGTTTCTCATTCGTCCGTCCCTGCTTAATTGTCGACTGTCAAGTGATGGCAAAATTCTCATCTCGTAGTCGACCCTAAATTCCTTGCTATCGCACCAAAGGGACATAAACTTCTCAATCTATCAAAATGAATATCAAAATAGGACGATTACAATTCTTGACACGTTATTTACTTTTAAGGTCTAATTGAAAAGAGAAATTAACAAACCTCAGCATGCTGGAATTCTTCAAGAGCCTTGATATCTTTTTTTGCAGCAAGCACTTTAGCTTTGTTCAAGAGAGTACGAGCTTGGTAAAAGCGAGCATTCTGTAAAAACAGAATCTTCATTTTAATGCAGGTTTCAAGATAATAGTTATATACAACAAGTGAGCAGCAAAATGAATGGACAAATATACTCCCTCCATATTGGGAAAATACACGCATTCACATATTAACCAAGATTGTTCACACTGTTAGAGCATGATATAGATATTAGGCCCATTACCTATAAGCTTAAGCTTTTGGATCAATCGGAAATTTTAACTTGGTATCAGCGCACCTAGTTTACCTAAAGGTCTCAAGGTTTCAAGTTTAACATACGATAGAGTTCACGTGTGGAGCACATAAAAAAAATGAAGTTGCCCTATAAGTGAGGAGAGTATTAGAGCATGATAAACATATTGGTCCATTACCTATAAGGTTAAGCTTTTGGATACACAAACCCTTTTTCATAGAGTGGTAATATGTAGCCATTCACATATGCATGCGCAGGCACATAAAATCAGACATAATGAGAGTTCGTAACTTTAGTGATTTATAATATAATATTGAAAAACATATTTGCTAACGCTGATGAGGTTTTAACTGACTTAACTCTCAGGGCTGAAAACTCTAGGGCAAACCCTTGAGATTCCTTTTTTCAGACTTAAGTACTTCAGCATTCTAAAGTTATTGACTTCAAGCATAACTATTAGCTATCTTTCAATGAACAGTTTATGGGATCTTCTCGGCAAGTTAGTGAAGAGAAAGGGAACATGATCGGTGCAAAGGAGATTCCAGAAAGGCGAGAGGCCCTTGCTGCACTACTGCTAGCCTAGACCTCAATGAAACACCAAAAGCCTTGGCTAGACAGGCATAGGAATTGCTTGAGCACTGAAATAAGATTTACTTTAAAACTATGCAACTCAATCTTTAACGGGATGCTGAATGATTTTTAATTATTAGAGACAAATGTCAAGATTTGCCCAAACAAGAGAGAAATTAACTTTTGTTGCAACAGATAATTGTAAGGAAGATAACGTACCCCATCATCACGTTGTTTTCTCAGTTCCAGAACAGTTTTATATGCTTCATCCCTCTTTTCAATCACAATGTTCAATTGATCCTGTAGAGATGTAATATCAGCCTCAAATGCCTTCCGTTCGTCCTCGAGGCACTTAATTTTGGCCCTTAGTGATTGGTGCTCCTTCCTTACTCCATCTAAATCGCCACCAATAAGCTAGCATAAAGTTTTAAATCGTAAGTATACAATGTAATGGAAGGTTGGTGGAACCAAAATCTTGATATAAGTTCGAAGTTGAATTCGCTTACTTTGACCTGGTCTTGAATTGCATCTTTTTGACCCATTGAATCCTGGATCTGCGTTCTCATAGCTGAATTGGCAATTACTTTCTCTCGTGTCCCCTCGAGCTGTTTGATTTCTCTAATGAGCTGTTTCTCCTCAGTCAGCGGGATACTCTCGTGTTGCATACGATACTGCAAACTGCGGATCTGCATCGACCATTCCCAATAAGTAAATAGATATATCACTACAGAACAAGATAAAATGATGAATTCCAACACAAAAAAGAGGCTACAATTGAAACATACATAATCATTGAGCTCTTCCTCGGATGAACATATACCACCCCGACCAGCACTATTGGTGTTGCGCAGCTTGCCTAAAGCCTGATGTAAAGGTTCCATTTCCTTTCTTTTTCCATCAATGACTGCCCTATACTGCTTATCCTCAGCGAACAAAGACTGCAAATGTGAATTCACCTCTGCTTTTTCTGACTGCATGAGAGAGAGAAAAAAAAATGATGAACACAATAAAGAAATATAACATGATGTTGGTGCTTATTTGTATTGATTGTATCATTCGGTTTGAAGTTCTACAACCTTTTCTTATTAATCAGTATCTGATATATAATAAATAAATGAATTAGCAATTGAAATCTCTTCATTGTGAAAGAAAAATGATATTCTGCATAACAGAGTAGCAAGGCAGAATGTTTTAGTATATGTATCACAAAGGCTGGTTGGGGAAAGGAGTTAGGAATAAGTGGAGAAGATTTGTGTCATTGTGAGGCCTGATCCTCAAGTTTGGAATCAAGGTTACATCGAGACGATAGTGAAATTAAATACCATAAAGTTCTATTGTTTGGAACGAGTGAAGTGATTTCAATATACTAATCTGTTACGTTCCCGCGATTTCATTTCAATAGATAAACGGAAAGGACATTTAGCAAAATGCTTGGTCTAATAACATGTGTACTTTATCTAACAGTTGTAACAGAAGGGACCTTACCCTCTTTGCCCTCAAAGCTTCAGTGAGTTGGGATCGAGCTTGATTCCTTTTCTGAATGTCCTTATCAGCATAATCAATTTTGGCTTTTATTTTCGGGTCATCATAGGTCCGATACCGAACAAAATAAAAAGAATGGATCTGCTTAGGTGCAGGCCATTCATCAACTGCATCCTTCGGTATGTTGGTCTCAGAAACATTCTCCTTTTCTCCTTTAGCTGGCTCCTCTCCGTGAGAGCCAAATTTTATTGTTTCATTGACTTTCGCTCCTTCATCCAGTACTCCATGTTGAGCTCCATTCTCAACTGGTGGTTGGACTGTCTCAAATCCCACAACCTCAACACCCATGTTTCCTTCTTACAGTAAACAGAAAATCCTGCTAAAGCAAACAAATACAAGGAAAAGAAAATTCATAAGAAACCCCAAAATCTAAAACCATGTATATCAAAGCTCTTCTATCGAATGATGGAAGAGTTTTGCAGATACATACCTTTGCAAAAACCCATTTAACATATACATAAAATGTCAAACAATAGTTAAGAAACACAAACAAAAATCTAGAGAGCTCAACTGACAACGCAGATCTTTCAACTGAAATTGCTATCACGAACGAATCTACACACCTATATAGCTCTACTTAACCCCACATAGGTTGGCTTAGTAGCAAAGGTTGGGGTTGTCCACTTAGACCCGGGTTTAAATCTCCTCAAGACTGTGATTTTTGGATCAATATAACATAACAAAAATATATTGCCCTTCAAATCATGCAAACAACTACAAGGAAAATCGAATTGATAAGCAAACCGAGTCATTTAGGGCCATGAATTTTGAATTGATCAAGGAGTTATACATACCTTGTGACAACAATTAATACAAGTCAAACTATAGAAATCTAAAGTTCTCAATCTACAAAAACAGATCTTTCAATTAAATCTCCTCATCCAAATCAACCAACAAACCCTAGACTGAAAATCCAGCCTGTTTTCAAATACAAATCTTTGAAAACAATTCAATCAACAAAATATGGAAAACCCAGATCAACATTTTCAATCTCTCTTAACCTAAATCATGCAACAAACAAACCCACAACACAAAATCCCAAACAGATCAAAACCCATATGATCCAAACACAAATATATCCAAATTGAATTACAAATACCCATAAGAATCAATCAAAAGATTAAAAACCCAGATACAAAACAATGAAATATCAACATTTCCAATCTCTCTTAACCTAAATCATACAACAAACAAACCCACAACACAAAACCACAAACAGATCAAAACCAATATGATCCAAACACAAATACATCCAAATTGAATAACAAATACCCATAAACATCAATCAATTAAAAGAAAAAGGGGTCCTTACAAGATACAGAGAGAAAAGGGGGAAGCAAAGCAAAGAGGATTTGAAGAGGAGACCCCCTTTGGACAAAGGACCCCAAATTCGGAGACTGACAAAAACAGAAGAGAAAGAAAGTCAGATCTCTTCTTCTTTCCAATTTTCCAATTTCCCCCAAATCTTGTTCCTATTAAACGGCAGTCATTATTTTTTACTATTTATATATAGACAACCATTAAATTTCTTCAATCACTCAAAAATAAAAATCCAACCTCCAACCTTTAACCTTTGTGTTCCGATTTTATAAAGATTACCCTGTGTTTCTTTTTTGTTTTCCGGCAGTTTCAGTCATTTTTATTTTAAAAAAATTAATTATTCAATTTTGGTTTTTTTTTTTTAATATTTGAAAATGAGTTAGGCTAATATATTAGTTAAAATTTATATTAATTATGAAATATAATAAATGTTAGGCATGGATTTGAAAATGAAATAATATCATATTTATATGAAATAAAACCTATCCCACCATTTATTTTAATTATATATATAGAATATAAAGTTTTTATTATTATCCAGGTGATCAAACTAAATATAATATCAAAATTATTAAATAACATAAATCAAGAAATAATAAGATTAGTATGATATCATCACCACACTGATTGGTTTTACGCATATAGAGACAATGTAACTCAGATTTCAGATCGTATATAAAGATACCTACTTTATTGCTTTTTAATGATTTAAATGTTTTTTTTTTCTTTTCTAATTATTATTTTTTGAGCTACAAATAGGGGAAAAGTCAAGTGTTATTATATGCATCATACTAAATCAATCAATCTAATTCTCAAAAAAATTTGCCCTTGTGAATCCATATTGGAAAATTTCACCTTTGATTAATAAGTCAATCTTCTTAGATTATTTCAAAATGTATTTACAAAATTTTGGAACCGTAGTTGAAACTAAGATAGTTACAAATAATATCAAAATTAGGTTAGTTTTATAACGAAATTAAATAATATATAGGAGGGTACAGATGGAGCCACCTCGTGACGAAGTGATGTAAATCAGAACTCATAATACTTATTTTTAACAATGAAATGATCTTGGACGTCCCATGACTAACATTTCATATTTTATAGGACAATAGCAGTTACATATTATAACTTTACTATTTGGGCATAATATCAAAAATTATAATTTATAAAAATTTAACTAAATTTGTCAAAAAACAATTAACTAATTGCTGCAATTGTTTTACATAAATTGGAAAAGAAATAATAAAAATTAAATAAAATTATGGGCCGAATATGGACTGGGCCTAAATCCGGGCCGAGTCAAATTCTTTTTCAAGTCCATTTGAGCACATTGGGCTCAATATGCCAAATCCAATTCAAACCCGACCCGGCCCATTAATTTACAGATTTTCGAGTTTTTGGTGTTCGATTCTTCACTTCCTCTAGTGACACGAACACGAACACGAACACGAACATGAACACAAACACTATAATTATATGAATTCAATAAATTTGAGTTTGTTCATCGTAAAATATTTAAATAATAACGAATTACTATAGCTAAAGACATTACAAATAATTAATTTAACACCAAATATAATACAATCCGTAAATTAGATTTGGTCATTATTTATTATTTGTTTAGTAGATATAGACCATAACTCCAGATGAACAACTTTTATACTAAACTTAATGTAATTACTTCAAAATTTAATGTCACAACTATAACATAGTAATAATCACCAATAAATTTTTTTCCCTAAGTTTTGTTTATGTATCAAATAATAAATAATAAAATACTTTTTGTTAATTTTTTTTTTTTTGCAATGGACTAAGGTGAACTCAAATCTGACTCAGTTTTTTGCACTACAAGTAAATTTATATTTTTCTTAATCTCACTGACAAGTGGGACAAGATTGAGAATAAATTCATAGACAACGGGTCACTTGTTACTTGAATAATTCTTTAAAAAATATTTATCTTTTGAATTAAAAAATAATAAGAAAATTTATGATTCAGATTAAGACGATTACTTAAAATTAGGAAATAATAGTCGAATTTATTTAGTAGATTTATGTAAAGAATTTTTATTTTGGAAACCTCTTTATTTGTAATCCACAAGAATTTTTCATCTCCATGATTTGTTTAGTTTTGTTAAGAGTGTAATTATTATTATAACAATGGAAAGGTCATTCTACCATATTTACGTAAATAAATAAAATCCAAAAAAACCACGTCCCTATTACAATTATTCCTAATTTTAATTACTAATAAAAAGTAGGATGCCAAATAATTAATTACCAAACCGACCACATTTCATTCATTGATGGGACCCATTTTAAGGTTTCATCAACCAGATGAACGCTCAGAAATAGATCACCCCATCCCATTCCTTTGGCGGAATTACCAAATTACTGTTATAAGAGTTTCTCTAGCATGTAATACGTGTAGACACAAATCACTGTACACTCTTAACTAAATATCAACTATTTAATTACTAATAATTACAATTGCCCAATTTACAAAAACCTTCTTTTTGTTACCAATTATGATCAATTTTATTTTAACTAATTCATTTCTTTTAATTTTGATACTAAGAAAACAATATTATTGTAAAAGTTTTTTTTTTTTTTTTTTTAAAATAAAAATCGGACTAATATAAAAAGTGTGTAAAAATTGAAAATAGTACAAGAGTGTATGAATTTTTGTTTGTAAATTGGCCTAAATCCAAATTAACTGGATTATAAAAGTCAAGAACTAAATTGAAACCAAAACCAAATCAAATTAATCAGATTCCCTTGGGTTCTCGATTTAAACTAACTTTTGTCAAATTTTCGTGTACATTTTTTTTATAAAGAATTTCTATAGCAAAAATTACTAAAGTTGCTAGTTAAAAAGCGCTAGAGCCTCGTGCACGTGCAAAGACTCTTTTTGTTCGAGTACTAGTGTAACGAATGTAAATTTAGTATATGATATCTCAAAATAAATATAATAAAAAACAGTTATATTTTTGTTTTATTTAAGGTATTTAGGTTTTGGGATCAAATGTACATGGAGACTTTCCCACAAACTATGAGTATTTTTATTTTTTTTTAAGAAAAAAAAAGGAGAATTACAATAAGGAGAATTACCAAAATTACACCTATAATTTGGTGGTATTTTTTTTTTGTATTATGCTCTTAATCATATTTATAAAAATGATTTTGTGAGATATAATTATTAGTTAATGAAACTAAAAATTTGGAAAACTAAATATGACAAAAAATTCAAATATTGTTAAGGGTATATTAAGAAATTTGAGAAAATAGGTATTTGGAATACCAACAAATCACAAATCAGTGGAATGCTTTTTGTATGAGTTGTAATATTTTGCAATTAAAACTCAAGTACCTACCTAAAACATCTACTCAGAAGTTGAGCGCACACAACAGAGGATCACACCTCCAACTAAAAAGAAAAGAAAAAAAACAAACCTAATAAGAGAAGGAGAATGAAAAGTTGCCGTCTTTAGTTTTTGAAGAAAACAACGTTTGAGTCTGAAACACCTCAATAAACATCTAGACTTTACAAAATTTCACTTTGCCCAAACATTACGCAATCCAACCCAAATTTCCCCTAATCATCTCTCTACATTTTCAATTCTTCAATTCTTTTATTAATCATTCTTTCTTCTTCCTCATCATCATCGTCGTCGTACTCCAAGTTTCAGGTCAGTTTCGCACGTCATAGATCTTCCCCTTTTTTTAATAAATATTTGTACTGATTTAGATAGTTTATTCATTAATTTAGTGTTTTTAGTGATTCTTTGCTGATTATTTAAGATTTTAGTTTCTGGGTTTCTTATTTTCTGATCTGGGTTCTGTTGGTTTCAGGTGAATTGTTAGTTTCTCAGAATTTAGAATCTGAATTTTTTTTTATTTTTTTTGGTTTTGTTTTAATCTGATAAGAGAAAAAGATTTGTTTTTTCTTGGAAAAAGGGTTTTTGTTTAATGGTGTGATTATCAATGCAAAAATTCTTGATTATGTAGTACTCAACTAACGCATCTGGGTGCAGGCAGAATTCGAATCGGGGTTTATTAGTAAATTGTCAACAACATAATGAATAGTAAACAACTGAATTTTTTTTGGGTTTTTTATTGTAATTTGATGGAAGAAACAAAGATATGTTCTTTCTTGGAAAAAAGGTTTTTGTTTAATGGTGTGATTATCAATGCAAATTCTGGATTGTGTAGTGCTCGCTTTAAACTTACGCATCTGGGTGCAGCAGGGTTTGAATCAAAGGCTCCTGGTACATTGTCAAGAGACTTCGTGAGTTGGAAACAACTGAATTGTAATTTGATGGAAGAAACAAAAGATTTGTTTTTTTTTTTCTTGAAAAGGGATTTTTGTTTGATGGTTTGTGATTATCAATACAAATTCTGGATTGTGTAGTCTTGCTCTAAACTTACGCATCTGGGTGTATCGGGATTGGGATGCGGATCTCTTGGTACATGCCGAGAGACTTCACCATCTAACTGATGACAAATTTTGATTTTGCTGATGCTTTGTTTCTGTCTTTTTCTGATTTATATTTGTATGTATGTTTGATTCTTAGACATTTATTTTGTCTGTTGTTTATGTAAAAGCTTTGATTTCTTCATTATTTGGTATGAATTGATTTATAGATTGGGGGTTTGATTAGTATTGGTTATTTCAGAGTTCAGATATCGGAACTTTTATGAAGAAAGCCAATAAATTTTTCAATATTTGAAGTGAACAATTCCTTTTGTTATGTTGAATTGGAATTTGAGGAACCGGGTTGTAAGATTTGTGTATTGGAATCCATGATAAGTCTCAGTAATGGGGTATTTGAACATGGAGAAAAAATGGGTATTTCCCCTTGTGCTAAGTTCCCTGATATGTATATTCCTTATGGCGACTTCTCTCAACATGGGTATTGTCTCTTCATTACACTCGATTAATACATTCTTATCAATATTCCCTCGAAGTTCAACAAACCAGACAGAACCAGAGTATGTTGATTTAAAGCTTGCAAGTTCTCGACCGGTTTTATCTGGTAATAAGGCTCCTCGTTTTGCTTATTTGGTTTCCGGTTCGAAAGGTGATTTAGAGAAGCTTTGGAGAACTCTTTACGCAGTGTATCATCCGTTGAACCAGTATGTTGTCCATTTGGACCTTGAATCACCTGTGGAAGAAAGGTTGGAGCTTGTTAATCGGGTGGAAAAGGATCCGCTTTTTTCGAAGGTTGGGAATGTTCATGTAATCAGGAAATCTAATATGGTTACTTACCGAGGACCTACCATGGTTGCTAATACTCTTCATGCTTGTGCGATTCTTCTCAAGAGGAGTAAGGATTGGGATTGGTTTATCAACCTCAGTGCTTCGGATTATCCTCTTGTAACTCAAGATGGTTAGTCCCTACTTTGTAACTTGTTATTTCCATTCAATTTCTTTTTTCTCAATGTGGGTCGGTGAGTTCAAGGATCATTTTTCTCCGTGTGTGTCTCCTCTACGCTTCCCTTAAGGAGACATCGAAAGGGAAGTGAGGACCCCGGTTTGCTCGGGGGTAAGAAGTGAGCAATATAGTATTTTCGTAGGCTGACTAATAGATTGTTTTTGCTTGCAATATGCAGATCTTCTTTTCACGTTTTCAAAAATAAACCGTAACTTGAATTTCGTTGAGCACACAAGTCAGCTAGGCTGGAAAGAGTAAGATATTCCACGTCCTCTTTCTCTCTAGATATGTTATGTATTCAGAACTTTATGTATGAAATTAAATGATAAGATTTGATTGTGTTGTGCAGAGAGAAACGAGCAATGCCTTTGATCATAGATCCTGGGCTCTACATGTCTAACAAGTCGGATATCTTTGGGGTCTCACCACGAAGAGAGTTACCGACAACATTTAAATTATTTACTGGTTAGTGTTTACTCTTATACCGCCGTTTGATTTTGAATTTGCAAATTGAAATGTCACGAAGGGACGTAGCAATGGAATTATATGTATTTAATTTGAAAGTTCTAATTGTTTCGTACAATTTTATGAGTCATCTGGATGTTTTGGCTAGCATTAGTGGAACTTAAAAAATGTCGTGTGTATTATGGCTTATTGGCTTATGTTTGTTGTTTATGTCGAATGTGTCATTTATCGAGTTTTCTATCAGGTTCTGCTTGGATGGTTCTCTCACGTTCATTCGTTGAGTACTGCATATGGGGTTGGGACAATCTACCGAGAGTCCTTCTCATGTACTACACAAACTTTGTCTCCTCTCCGGAAGGATACTTTCAAACGGTCATATGCAACGTGCCAGAATTCGCTAAGACTGCTGTCAACCACGACCTGCATTACATTTCGTGGGACATTCCTCCGCGACAACATCCACACACTCTTTCAATTAACGACACTAGCAAGATGATTAGAAGCGCTGCTGCCTTTGCTCGTAAGTTCAGACATGATGACCCTGTTCTTGACGTAATCGATAAGAATTTACTTCACCGACAAAATGGGAACTTCACTCCCGGTGGTTGGTGCTCAGGCACGCCAACTTGTTCCGAGGTTGGAGACCCGACTAGGCTTAAACCGGGTCCGGGATCTCAAAGGCTTCATAACCTTGTAACTAGGGTCGCTATGGCAGCAAAGTTGGGAGAAAATCAGTGTAAATAGAAATATTTTATCGTAAGGGAAGAATTTTGATACCGAAGTTACATCAATGGCCTCATTCTTATCTAATGTCCAGCATTCAAGATGAAGCTCGATCGTCCTTCTCTTGGTAGGTCGTATGATTATAGATCGTTTACACGTACAATTTAATTTTTTGAGCAGTTATATTCTTTATCGATTTTGTTCCTTAAGTCGATTTGCTATTTGATACTTTATTGTTTTATCAGAATTTTGGGTTGTCTTCAAGTAACATTATATATAAAGACTACTGCTTCGCAATAAAATTTCTAATTTGATTACTGTTGCAAGGCACATTAAACATTATCATGCTCGTGTTTGATAATGTGTGTGCATATCACCTCGGGACTCTTTTCGGGACTCAAACTTGTGACCACTAGATTACGATATTGCTGGCGTCCTATATCTAATTCAGTTCATTACGATATGGGTTAAAGAATGTGAAAGCAAAAGGGATTCATTTTCAAGTTAACATTGGATCACTAATTTGAAAGGCTATGTTTGTTTGAAAAAAATGGAACGATCTCATTATTCTTATTCATAAAAAAGAAATGGTTAAGAGTCGAAATTGAAAGCTTACCACCATGTCACCCTTGGGGCTTTAAGAGAGCGGAAATACGGATTAGATGGGAAACAGCGGAGCAAGTCTGTAAAACTTTCTTACTGACTTGCAAGTGAAGGGTCGACAGGAATAGTTTTGCCGAATACCTCTGATGCTAAAGCCAGAGGAAGTTAGATATGATAAAAAGTATGTAAACAATGTAAGGAGAGATTTATGATCTCTATGTATAGACGCAATAACTAGTCTAATTATTAGCCCCGAACAAGTATTTTTCTTAACCAATTAATTAAAGGAATTCTAATTGTACTTAACACCCAATAATATTAAAAATAAAAGAAACATAAAACATTAATTACCCATTAATGTTACATTAACCAAACAAACTATTAAAACAAAAAGTAACCTACAAATTCAAAACCCAAAAAACCCTAAAGTCAAAAGCCTATAAAAACCCATTTACCCTTTATCAAATCAATCCAAAATACAAAACCCATATCTTAAAAACCCTAAAAATCACCATGGAAAAAGCTCAATCCATCACAATAGTAATTGGTTTTTTCCTAATGATGATAATGGTAACATCAAGAGCTTCTCCACAAGTATCAGTTAGTCCAGAATCAGAAGTTACTTATGGACCAGCTAGTGATTTAACTATACCACCAGAACCAGAACCTGGACTTTACAAATACTTAAAAGATTGTGTTGAAAAATTGACAGAACAATGTGCAGAAGAGTATGTTATGGACATATTTGAAAGTGGAAGTCTTAGTGACAAATGTCAGAAACTTATAGGTTCTGGAAAAACTTGTCATGATGATTTTGTTAAGTTGTTGGTTAAGATTCCTGAGTTAACCTTAAATTCTACTAAGGTTTTTAGTGATGCTGAACAATCTTGGGATAGGTGTCTTGCATTGAATTATACTGATTGATTGAGTTTTGTTTACACTAATCTAATAATATTAATAATAATGAGAATGGTTTATTGATGATGTTCGAGTTTTGTTTTTGCTTATCAGATTTTGTTTTCCTTGGTTCTGCTTCGGTTTGATTATATTGCACATCGGTTAAATAAACGAATAAATAAGTACCCATATTATCAAATTTTGAGCTTAGACGTTCTTTCTATCTATTTTCATGTATTCAATATCACATTTTTAACGTGATGATAATAAATCACTTAAAATGTTGCAATCATAAAACATATAGAAATTGATGCAAATGATGTATAAGTTTAAAATATTGATAGTGTGAATAGTAATTTGAATAAGTATGGATTACAATATACGAAGACTAATTCATTGCAGCCTAACCTAAATGCTTCAAGATCGCTTCACGAGACTTGTTGGATTCTAAAAGTGACTCGACAAATTCTAGATTTAACTCTCATGTGTGTTCAAATGTATCACTCAAAAATAACTATAATTAGCTCTCACATTCTTACGTGATAGAACAACTTAGCTTCGTATAACACGTAACTCCAACACTTCAACCAAGCTAATTATAATGACCTGAATTCTCCCCCCTTACTCTAGAACTTGTTGAAACCGAATCTTAATCATTACTATCTCAAAATGCTTAAATCCAAATTATTTAATATCAAAAAAATTTAATCTTATAAATCACAAATTAAACTACGTGAAACAGAATATTACAATGATAATATGAATATCTTAGGTAAATAAACAGTAAATTGCTTGATAAGACAATAACTATATTACAAATCAATGTGAAGGGGAGAGCCACAGATTTTATTACAGAAAGTTGTTTGTTCACTCGATATTTTGTATATTTTACAAATCATAGTTGTTCTTGGTGTTGTTGTCCTCATATCTCCAAGAATGTAGTGATGGTCTTAAACTCGTGATTCTCCGGTAGAGGTACATTTCCTGGTCGAATAGAGATCACCACATCCAAACCTACATATAACATGGATTAATAGTCCAATACTAACATAGAAAGAATACTAATAACATTTCCGATTTATGCAATACTCAAACTTTAAGAGTCAAACAATGTGATGTATGGTTTAGTCGTTCTGACAGATTGACCGCAACACATGTGTCAACATAACTGTGCTTAAAAAATAGAATCAATATGAAGATCAAACTATACATTACTTGAGATTCCATGCTAATTCGGAAATGAAATTGCCATGCTACTTACATACACAAATATGATCTTTTATAGGCATTTCTAATTATATCAAGAGTCCTATTTTGTCATTTCTAAGTTTTGGGTTTCATTGCTCAGTATCATTGGGCCGGAGAAACTTTCTAGTTAGATTATAGAATGACCAATTCTTGGTTTCAATTTTGAATCCTTTATCGTATGTATACTCTAGTTTTTGCTGTTTTCTAATGCTGATCTACGACCCGTTTGGGGTTGATTCCTAGATTTCGAAAGTATTTTTGTTCGCGAAGCTTTCACAAAAATCTCCTCGAAATCCGGAATCCCTCCTCCGAAATCAACCTCAAATAGACCCTTAGTCAATCCCAAATATATCCGTTGCTTGCAATGCATTGTTACAACTATGTTAGTTTCCA
>JAYMTB010000433.1:0-14386 GCA_036897585.1 Francoa sonchifolia | reverse complement strand
AATATTTTATGCTCTTCCCTTCCACTCATCTCTCTCCGAACGAATAATACACGGCTCCTGAACAACAATACAACAAATTAGAACCCTAAGAATCGTTATTTAATTGAACTGCACATCAAAATTCCAGAAAATTCGGCGGAGAATCACGGAAGAAGATTGAAGATGGATCGCTTACCTCGTTCGTGCTAGTCGGATATCAAAACCCTAGCGGAGCTCTTGAAAGTTGTATTTGCGGTGCCCCGCTCTGTCGGTGCGTGTTTAATTTTATATCCAAAAGTTTTTTATTTTGGAGAAAAAAAAGGAGAAGCTAATTTTCCTAAAATAATTACCATACCTTTTATTTATTAAGATTTTAGAACTGATTTGGATTGATATTATCGGTAATATAATACTTAATGAGTCTCATTATAACCAAGCTAGGAGTTTTTGTATATAGAAGGTGAATTGTTTACTAAAACAATTTCTGATTTTATTTACGACAACCAAAATTTGAATCTTAGCAAACTTTCAAATGATCTGAAAAACACGATTTTACCTCTACAAAATTGTGTGAAAATTAATTTAGTTAAAAAGAAACACAATATTGCGTGCTTAATTATAAAAACATATTTAATTACGACAAAAAATATAAGGAAAAAGGAGAAAATTGGAAGCAAGAGGAAGAACATGAGTTGTTGAAGAGGATCGAAGAAGTGGAAGCGATATTCTCATAATTTCAGCTCTGAATTCGTTCTTAGCGCTACTTCAATCATCGGGTTTTTTGCTTAATTGTTTACTTTTTGATATTTTTCACCAACATTCTATCAAATTCCATTACTGTTCACGAATCAATTTTGTTTCAGTTGTTTCTGTTCATATTTCGTGCATAATCACTTCATATTGTGTAGTTTGATGATTACGTTAATTTTGTCAATTTGTGGCGACCTAATTTCTGGATATGGATGCATCAGTTTTTAGAATTTTTATGTGTTTGTTTTGCTTAGACAATTTAGGAAGAGTAGAACGGAAAACAGAAATTTTCATGTATGAAAAATCAATGCATTTTGCTGTTACAAATATGACATTGTGTGCCTCGATGAGGTTCTTCACTTTTGAAATGGCGAGAGTATATGAATTTTGTCAATTTAGATTATATGATGCGTCTTTTTTTAGAATTTTTATTTGTGGTTGTTTGTTTACACAATTTAGTAGGAGTAGAATGGAAAACATAGACTTTTGGGAATGAAAAATCCAAGCTATGTTTGAGTACATTGTGTTAATATTTTGCACTTACACATATGATATATGGGCCTTGACGAGGTTCTTCAGTTTTGAAGCGGCGAGATTATATGAATTTTGTTAATTTATGGGGAGCTTTGTTCTGGATATAATGTGTTATGTACTATGTTTAGAGTTTTTAACTGTCTTTTTTTGCTTATACAATTTAGGAAGAGTAGAATGTAAAACAGAGATTATCAGAAGAAAAATCTAGGTCTGCTATGTTTCAGTCAAGGGTTTAAATATATGGCGATTA
This sequence comes from Francoa sonchifolia, assembly GCA_036897585.1. Classification (NCBI taxonomy): domain Eukaryota; kingdom Viridiplantae; phylum Streptophyta; class Magnoliopsida; order Geraniales; family Francoaceae; genus Francoa; species Francoa sonchifolia. The sequence continues at coordinate 12,873 of JAYMTB010000433.1, read as the reverse complement.
AACATTTGATATTGTGTACCATGATGTGATTGTAAACTTTTTAAGTGACGTTATTACAAGGAAATTGCCAATGTGTACCGAACTTTTAGTGTTTAACTGTGTTTGTTTGCCTTGAAACTAGGAAGAGTATACACGAAACCAAAGATTTTCCGAAATGATTAATCCAACTCATCTGTCTTAAATAAGAGTTTGAGATTCTCAACTTAGACATATATGAATGATAGAAAGCTTAGTGTTCAATCAGGATTAATTATATTCTTATATTAATTTGGCAAACACTAGGTTGTGCACCTTTATATTGTTATGTTTGTTTTCTTAATTCAGTTATATTTTTTCCTATCGGAGTTTCTTTTAAATATTTTATTGACAGTTGGAATTGGTAGTACAACATAGCTGATTGTAGAAGTACTATAATCTTCTTGTTTCTCCTCTCTATTATTTTAGTCCTAAGAGTTGTGAATCTTATAATTCTTGAATTTAATTTTCTGTTTGCTCCTTTCACTTTTGACTTAGACTAATTGAGTACAAATTGTCTATATCGATCACACATGGAAATATACTCAATTTTCTTTTTCCCCTATTTGTTGTATTCATACTATTGTGTAAGTCTATTTTTCTTCTCAAGTGGGATTAATTTTACTCTTTTCAGTTGTCACTTGTACATGATCTGCTGAGGTGAAGTCTAGAGATGGGAATTTTTGATGGACTGCCTGTTCCTCCGGAGAAAGCAGTAAGTTTACGTCATGTTTGTTTGAGGGGAATGGAATGGGGGTAATGGGAATCCCATTAACTTTGATTCCATTAATGTGTTGGGATGTGTCAAAGTAATGCGAATGGAATTACTTGAGGGAATGCTATTACATTCAACACAAGTAATCTCATTCCTTAATGGTGACTAGGTAATCCCATTCCCTTTATTAAACAAACAAATCAATGGGATATAAAGGAAAGGAATGGGAATGAGTGTAATGCAATCCCATTCCCATTGACCTCATTCCTTCCAAACAAACATGGCCTTAATTTATATGCGTGGTTTTATCTGCAATTTTTGTTGTTTGGATCTCAACCATTACATGAAACTGGAATTTAATCTTAAAATCAAGACCATGGATAATGATGTGTTTAAGGTATCTTGCTTGCCCATTAGTATCTCTAACATATTGATAAAAAATGTTAATGGAAGATTGCAAGACCAAAAAGTGCATATACATGTCTGATTATATATATAACCCCTAAACCTAAACCCTAAACCCTAAACCCTACTTCTTATTTAATAATATTTAAAGACATCCTTTGAAAGACTAAGCATGACAAAAATTCATATAAATCACAGATGATTTTGTATGTTCTATTGGGCTCAGTGGAAATCAATCCATTAATCTTTACAGTTATGTGAAACCAAAAGCATTTTGGTTTGGTTTCATCTTGATCAAATTACCATTATATAACCCTTGAAATCCATTAATTATTCATTTTAAGATATTTTAGGTGGATTAGTAATCGGATACAATTAGAAAAACTTCCAAGATTCTAGGATGTAATTAAGTTCTGCAAATTGTTTTTTGTCCTTGATTTCCTGCGGTGGTGTTGTGGTGCAGTATTTAAGGGAGGAGCTTGCAAGAATAGACGAGAGCCGGGCGACTGCACGTTTTGATTCATTACCTCTTGTTGTCCATATGTTGACATCAAAAGATCGTGAAGCTGAAGTCCAAATATTAAAGCAGCAAAGTGACGTTGTGGAGGAGGTTGTGGATGAAGTAGTGCATGCTTATCACAGTGGTTTCAATAAAGCAATTCAAAATTATTCCCAGGTTTCTTAATATAATCCTCATTAATTCATTCAAAGAAATAGAAGCACCCATCTTTGCTGAATATATTTGTTTGATTTCATGCTTTCTACGTTTAGCTTAATTGTTGTTTTATATGGTGATATTATGTATAGACGTATTTCTTGTTCACATTTATTTTCTGTTCTCATATTTGTTCTGTCCAATAACACAATTTTTGAACTGCAAATTGATATTGGTCTGGATAGAGGGGAGCCTGACATTTCACCTTAGCATCAGCCCGAGTGTGTTGATATTAATCACTGATTAATTGTAAAGTTTAAACTACCCTTATACGCGATATTCCTGTTTCCACTAGGCGAGGCCCGCATTTGCTACAGAAAAATAGTTTCTCTCACTACATTTTCCCTCAAGTTGGGGCATAAATATCACACGTCCTCCAACTTGGTAACAAGATGAATAAAGTAGTAGAATCACCACTTTAAGGCAAGATCTCTTCATTAGCTCTCCAATGTGGTACTCCCAAACACATATCTCAAACTTGGGTTGGGGTATCTAGTATTCCCGCCATCTAGTCACAAGTGTCCTCATCACACGACCCATGAAATTGACTTGGTAGTTAGTAGATCGGCTCGATAATATTGTAACGGCCAAAATATCTTATAATTTGGCATTGGACTACAAATTCACTGACTACATATCAAAAGAATATTCTCTTTAGTATATTCTCTAAAATCGTTAATACAGTCCAAGATCTCGTTGGGGTTCATAGATATTTATGTTCATTGTCAAGATTGTTAACCACACTTGTCGTGTGGTTGGTTTCTTGTGCTTCTCCGTATTTTGTGAAACAATGAAGTGCATTTGTTCGCATACACTCTACATTGTTACGTACCTATTTTTTTTTTTTTTTTCAGATCTTGCGTTTGTTCAGTGAATCTACAGAAAGTATTGCAGTCTTAAAGGTTGATTTAGCTGAGGCAAAGAGATGTCTTGGCGCTCGCAACAAGCAATTGCATCAGTTGTGGTATCGATCAGTTACATTGCGGCACATAATCTCCCTTTTGGATCAAGTTGAAGGCATAGCTAAGGTTTGTCTATCCCTATTTCTAGGCTTCAGACCTTGTCAAATTTTGTACTCGGAAAACTTGACCCAGCCACATGCCTACTTCCTCCTTTACAAATACCATGCTAGCATCACTGTTATCTGCAGTTATTATTTTTGACTTTATTTTCTTCATTACTTATATGGAAATTGGAGTGTAAATATGTAAGTTGATATGAACTTATTATATACTATGGGTATGTGTCAGTTTTCATAGTAATACATATTATATCGATGTGTAATTCTACCTTGACGAATATGAATTCATGCATACATTTGTAAGGATGTTTGTATTTTCATGCATGCATTGCATGTTTACATATATATATTGATATGTTCATATTGTCAAGCAACCACTTCCTCTAAAAGCTCAAGCTTGTAGAGTGAGGTGTTATCAATGTATTGTAACAATCCCCACGCGAAATTCGGTGGTTTCTAACTAAGAACCTCATGCTCTGATATCATGTCAAATAATCTCTTAATCTAAAAGTTCAAGGCTGTAGAGTGGGGTGCCATTTATGTATATTAATAGATATTAACTTGTATGGTGACCCATTTTGACTTGAAAACTTGCACAACTAATATCGAGAAGTGAAGCCTCACAATCCTGTTGTTTGAAATGTGGCTCAGGTTCCAACTAATATTGAGAAGCTCATTGCTGAAAAGCAGTTTTATGCAGCAACTCAACTGCATGTTCAATCAACATTTATGCTTGAGCGGGAGGGTCTTCAGACGGTAGATTTTTAACTTTGTATATTAATCCCTCATTTAGAACAGCTTATAATGAATCTCTCTATTATTGGTTTTGTATGCCTAGACACACCCACATTCGATAATCAGTACCTGAGTCCAGGTAGCACTTGGAATTGCACACTTTTTAAATGTCACTTTCTTTTCTGTTCATGTTGCCTTACTGATTGAGTGAATATTAGGAGTATTTTAAAGATACTTTTAGGTCTTAAATGCTTTATAATTGTTCTGACTAATGTCATCCAGGTTGGTGCTCTTCAAGATGTTCGATCTGAGTTGACAAAGTTAAAAGGAGTTATTTTCTTCAAAGTTTTGGAAGATTTACATGCACATCTTTACAGCAAGGGCGAATATAGGTACATGCTTGTCGTTTCTTAGAAATTTTCTTTTGTAGCCTCACTAGTCTACTATAGACTAGTGAGTCTTTTGACTATTTACAATTAACTTTTTGTCTTTACATGCTACTTTTGGAGGTATGTTGAATTTGCAATTATTTGGTTCAGATTTTAAATCAAATTGTATGCCGAATGTAAGAAAGCTCTATATAGTCGAAAGATCCATGTTATATGTTCTTGTACTTTCCTTTCTTTTTTTTGGTTTAGTTTGGGGTTGGGGTAGGATTCCTGGTCAGCACAGCTCGTAGATTTCGCAGTGTGATTTTTACTTGAACTTTTTATCCCTTCAATCATAGTATGCCTATATATTTTTTTAACTCCTGTTCAATTACAAGATATATTTCCCTTAAGCTGAATCTTTTCTACACAGCTTAGCTCCACTCAAGTATGGATGAAAAATTTGATCAAATCCCAACTACAACAGCTGTTGCATATTCAATCAACAATTCACAACCTGTTTCTAGAAGAACCAGGTCACTGAAAGGTGAAAATCAAATTGGTGTTCATGGAATTGTAGATGGATCATATAGACCTGGTTCTGTTGATGAAAGGTAAGGCCTGATTATATGGTTTTGCACTTCTACTATAAACTTCATATCTATTGTGCACATGCCAGTCTTCTTGTTTTCCCTTCTGTTTATTTTTAATTTTCACACATTTAATGCCTTCATAACTGAAACTGCTTTGGTTGTTGTAGCAACCTATCATCCGTTTCTCAATCCCCCTTTACGCATTGACAGCTACCCAAGTTATTATAAGTTATTCTGTTTCGTTTGCACATACACCTGACCTTGCAGTATACTGTGTAATTAATTAAGGAAATTTCTTATCTTAGTGTTATCCTGTCTCAAAATTGGAGACTTTCCTTTGGTGTTAGTTTTAAGCAATTACACACGTATCCTTTCCTCAGCCAGGATGCGATATATTGGATGGTTTACTACTGCACTATTTGTTGAAGACGTAAGGAGCCCACTATTTAACAGAACATTTGTTAAAAAAAATAGCTTTTCTCTTATGCTAATTAGTCGTCAGTTTTGAACTCTAAAGGCTTTGGAAAAATCCATCAAGTGTCCCTCAGTTGTAACAATTGTAATAAAAGGGAAATTATGTGCGACAGTATCTAGTCTTCAGAAACACTCAAATGAGTAAAATGGCAAAATCCGATATTGCATTTAGGTTTCTACGTAATAATTCTGACCAGTACTTTTTTACTTTTGTGTATGATATATGGATGTGCTTTTTCAGTTCATCATTTGATGACCATGATGATGAAAGTGCTCTGGATTTTCATGATGAAGCTTCCTCAGATGGGCATAAGATCAATGGTGGTGATGGTAACCAAAAGGACGTCAAAATTATTCCTCGCCAGTTCCATTATTTCTTTCGCATTCCACTCCTGATGAATTTCTTGTACGAACACCTTTCTTACGTATTAATAACATCTCACCTAGCTCTTCTATGGTTTTACCCTGTCTTCACTTTTTACATTCTTGATTTATATTTGGATGTAGGAAACCATAAAAAAAAGTACTGCTCCACTACATGTGAAGTATTTGCAGACAATGGTTGAGTGCCTTTGCATGCTTGGAAAAGTTGCAGCTGCGGGTGCGATGATATGGTTTGTTGTCCAGCTACTATAATTCTCCAAATTTCATTAGAATCATAATTTTGAAATTATTTTATTTTCTTAGTGAGGTATTATAAAAGAGAATTTAGCGGGCCTGATCTGTTATTATTACAATTTTCATTAGGCATGAGACATTTGTGAATTTGATGGTGAATAAACTGTCGCAATTATGCTATGTTGAAACTGCATTCCATCAACCCAACTGATTACTGGGTGCTTTTAGTCTCGTTTCAACTTATTAAAGCTTTTTTTTATAAAACTTCATTGCCATATTTCTTGTCAGATTTGTTTGTGCAGATGCTGTACGAACTTACTTATTTTTGTTTTTAAACAGTCAGAGACTGCGGCCTACAATCCATGAGATTATCACATCAAAGATTAAAGCACATGCAGAACATGTTAATTCTTCAAGGACTGGCATTGGCCAGGCTACCCAAACTACTACTACAAGCTTTAATTTTTTGAAGGGACAATTGGACAGCTACCAATATCCAAAAACAGAAACGTCAGAATGGGATTTCAATAGCTGGAACTCTATTGGCAGTTAGCCCTGTAACGCCTGTGATGGCTCCCATGGGAAAAGCACAGGCTTCTGCAAGAGAGCTCCTTGATTCAATTTTGGACACTGTTGTTCGGATATTCTGTTAGATGCTAACCTGCTACATATATTCCTTTTATTTATTTTTGTTGAAACTAAAGTTCACTTGCATAATCGATCAGAGAACCATGTCATTGTTGGAGAGCTCCTCGAAGCAAAATCTTCTCAACAAGTTGACATGAACACACCAAAGTCAATTACAACAGCAGATGCAAAATGGAACCCTGATTCTGAAGCTTCTCAAGTTACTGGAGGCTACAGTATTGGCTTTTCCTTGACAGTTTTACAGGTAGTGTATCTGATTTTGTTTGTTGAGAGCTAGCTGATTATCAAGCTGCATAGTCAAAGCTATAGTACTATGTTTTATTGAACTTACACATTTATTTATCTGCTAAAGAGCGAGTGCCAACAACTCATATGTGAGATTCTGCGAGCAATTCCAGAAGCTGCATCTGCAGATGCTGCTGTACAAACAGCTAGACTAGCAAACAAGACCCCTTCTAAAGAAAAGAGGTAAGTTTAAAATGCCAGGTGAGCCTACTATATAATCATTATCTTCGGTCTCCTATTTCGGCCTTTGAAAACTTCAGATTTTGTTTGAGCAGTTTAGGATGCCTTAAGGAGAGCGACTTATGACTTATCATAAAGTAAAAAAATCTAATAGGTCGTGTTTGTTATGACTTATGATAAATGACTTCTTAAGGAATCGACAATTCATTTTGGGTTCCTAGAAATCAAAAGATTCTTATTAATAAGTTTCAAAACATAACTTAGACATAATTATCTTGTCGACTTGTATGAATTCTTATTACATAAAATTATAACATAATTTTATTTTTTATTTCCGTTTAACTCATTCCAATTAGTTATTTTTAACATAAAATAAAGAATCTACTTTTATACATTAAAATTAAAATATATATATTTTATGACTTTATATTTCCAATAAAAAAAAATTCATATTAAAATAAATAACTAATTAAAATCTATTTTACATAGATATAAATACTAAACTACCATAGAATATTATATCGATTAAATTTTATGTTTTTTACAATGAAATTAAATTTTTATTAAAATCTATTATGCAAATCATAAGTATTATATAATTAAATAAAAACATTATATATATATATAAGTTATATTACCAACGCAATACGTTGGCTTCAACCGTTTAATTGACTAACGACTGCTTAATGGTCACACCTAATGCAATGTGTGGTAAATGGGGGAGAAACTGAATCAGTGGAAGTTCAAACTTAGTATTTGTGGGTGTGAATGACTCAACTGGTTAGGGCCCTTGGCGTTTATGCCAAGAGATCTCAAGTTCGAACTCTAGCTATACCGTGTGCGTGAGTTTAAAAAAAATAAAGAAAACTTAGTACCTCTCGCTCTCATACCATGCCAAACAAGCGTTTTTTCTAAAAGCTAAAGTTTGTTGAGTGAGGCACCTTTATGTGCTTAACACGCTTAAAATGGTATACAATCTTGTCATATTGATGTTGATGGTTTACAGGGATGGGTCAGAAGATGGTCTTACTTTTGCTTTTCATTTCACGGATGCTACCATATCTATTCCGAACCAGGGTACGTATATATAGGATTGTACTATAGCAATAGTTACATGTTTTTTCTATTTCATAAAATAAGTATGTATTTCTTATTCGTTTTGATGGACTGTTTCATATAGTAACCTTGATTTACATTCACATGTGGTTTCAACCGAGGAACTAAATTCATTTTGACAGTGTGTTTCGACAAGTTATAAACTGGAAACTTCAAGGAAATTTCAAAGAAACTTCGAAAGAAGGTTTTGAGGGTGTGGTTCAAGCTTTCGTGTATTGATTATGTATCCTGATTGGTTTTGTAGATCCATGTGACATCATGCTTGACCAGAAAAACAATAAAAATAAGTTTCAAAACATTATTAATATTGTTTTCGTGGTCAGAAACTCTGTTATAAAATTTTAGACTGCTGTGTTTGTGTACCTTTCATTCTTTGTTGTTTTTTTAAATTCTATGTTCCAACAGTTTTGTCAGCTTAAATATTATATCTGGATGCACCACTAATTGTCCAGGAAATGATCTCATCCGCCAAGGATGGAGCAGGAGAGCACCAAATGTGTTACAAGAAGGTTATGGATGTGCAGCTGTCTTGCCTGAACAAGGCATATATCTTGCAGCATCTATATACCGCCCTGTTCTCCAGGTTTAGGACTGTCATAAATTAATTCTAGCAGATATATTATCTGTCAATAAACTGGTTATAGGGTTGCCTTCTCTGATGTATCGTGCTCTGCAGTTTACAGATAGGGTTGCTTCAATTCTGCCAAAGAGGTATTCACAACTTGGGTAAGCTTGAAAACCATTGAACTCTTTTCATGCAAATGCTTAACTATGCGTCACCATGAAAAAGTATTATGGGTGTTTAAGCAGCTATTAATCTATTATGCGTGTAACATTATTTTTCTTTGATTTAGTTTTCCAAATTATGAAACCAATTTCATGGAGAAACAGATAAGATATCCAACAAATGAGCATGTTTGATCTCTTGAAATACTGATATTGCGTGTCCTATGTTTATTATTCATAGTTTTCTTTTTTGAAAAGATAGGCCATTTCTCCGAAAAGTCAAAGCCTTGTCATTGCGAAAGGCTTTTTAAAAAAAAAATGTATTTACTCTTTAATTTGTATTAAATGGGAAATCACTCCCGGCACTAATAAAATTCGAACAAGAGTCTACAATGTGGACAACCCCCACCTTGCACATTGCAAAAGCTTACTATGATCTTTTTAGTTTTTCATTTATTAAATAGTAGTATTCTGAGATGCTGAACTGTTATGTTCCTTGGCCTTGTTGAGTATTGTTTTCTCTTATGAAAAATAAACAAACATATTTCATCCCGTGCTCCGTGTGGCTGACAGTTCAACTACTATAATACATAATGAAGAGTAGTTGAGTCTGACAAGGACTTCAAGGATGAACTAGAAGAGTATGTTAAAACCCCAATAGAGAGAGTATGTATTGGGTAGACTTGACTATACACGTAAACACTAGCACATGCCCATCTTTACTTTACGCTTATTTTTAAATGAGGCTGGGACCCCTGGGTAAACAGACTCTGATACCATGTTGAACTACCAATTGACCAAAAAACTTAAGCTGCTGATAGGTAATGAGCTCAATATGTATATCATATTCTAACAAATATAACTTTATTAAACCTACTAATTAAGATTACTCTTTCTCAATAGTACAAGGCACACAATAGCATATTGTTTTCTTCTCCACGATTATTGGCGTATAAGATGAACAATTTCTCATTCACTGATCATGCAAGTGAATATTTTTTATTAAAGGTGCTGCAATTCCCCAGTTTGTGAATTATTTCTTTGATGTTGAAATAATATTTCATAATTTATTTGTAAAACGGCAGGAATGATGGATTGTTAGCTTTTGTGGAGAATTTCGTAAAGGACCACTTTTTACCCACTATGTTTGTAGACTATCGAAAAGGCGTGCAACAAGCTATATCAAGCAAGTTATAAAGACTCTGAAACTTTCCATTTCCATTCAATTGTTTTCGAGTTCATATTTTATTTGCATGATATTTTTATAGGTTCAGCTGCATTTCGTCCTCGTGCACAGACTGCTGCTACTTATACTCCATCTATTGAGAAGGGTCGACCTGTTTTACAGGGACTTTTGGCTATAGATTTCTTGGCAAAAGAGGCAAGTTTTAACTTCCTTTTTTCCATCTTCAGGGGCTTTCATTATTTTTCTTATAATGTAATGCACCAAGTAGTGCAGATTTTGTGACGATTTACCTTTTTATGGCACTTTACTGGAAAATTATTTACATATAAGAAAATGGATTATGACTAACAGCTGTGTGTATGTTAACTAACTAAATTTCAATTACTCTAGGTGCTTGGTTGGGCTCAAGCAATGCCTAAATTTGGTGCTGACCTTGTCAAGTATGTGCATTCTTTCCTTGAGCGAACGTACGAAAGATGTCGAACTTCATATATGGAGGCATGTATTTGCTCTATTTTCTAACTATTTACTTAAGGCATCCTTACAATTACTTATTTTATTCCATTGTATTTTTCTCTAATTTTTGTTATTCAGCCATTGCTTTAGTCAGCTTGTAGTTGGTTGTCGTTTTTGTTTTTTCCTTGCTGCCTTATATCAATCTTTTCATGATATACATCAAGAAACAAAACTAATAATTTTTCACATGAAGCAATTCAAAAAGCTATTTCTGCAGCTTTGTTGTGGAATTAGTATTATGTATGACCCTCATGGGCCAATCCCTCTTACTCTTTGTTTGGTATTATTACAGGCAGTTCTTGAGAAACAGAGTTATATGCTCATTGGGAGGCACGATATTGAGAAATTGTTGCAACTTGATCCAGCAAGTGCATGTTTAGCTAATACATTCGGTCAATCATATGTTCAAAACTCTGATGCTGAAACTGTTGAGGTGGAGTTTGAATTGAGTGATTTATTGTTGAGTTTGTGGCCAATTAAGCAGGTATGTACATGTGTGAGAAAATGAATTGGGACTTTATTGTATTTAATCAAAGGTTTTCTTAATTAATTATCTAAATATTTTTTTAGTATTTGTAGCCTTGGTGACATTTTAAATTTAGTGTGTTAGATGTTTGTTATGTACTTATTAGGCATTTGTATATGCCTTTATTGTTAGTGGTGGTGGTGTTGTTTCTTTATTATTGTTAATTCTTTTAACTGTGTTTTCTGCAGGAAAATTTAATTCGTGATGATAACAGACTTATTTTGCTGGCATCTCTAAGTGATTCATTGGAGTATGTTGCAGACTCAATTGAAAAGTAAGTACTTTCATCAGTCTCAATAATATTCAAGGGCATTCTTTATGGAACTTTACTAGACCAAAAATGAATGAGTGTGTATATATGTGGGATCAGGATCAGGATCAGGGGAGGCATGAAGATAAAATATTGAAATAACATATTGAAGCAGGTGGAGATAAAATACTGAAATAAAATAATCAATTAAACTGAAAAAAAGAAATTTATCAAAGTAAAAGTTTTCCATCCTTGAAATTTTGAAGTTACAGATTTGTAATTGATCTTCAAAAATTTTGAAGAATTTTGAATACACAAGCAGGTGATTGTAAATTGAATATTTTATTGCATTTATGGAGGCAACTATTATGCTTTCACCAACTAGTACCTTCGCTCATTTCCGTCTGAAATTTTTGGGGCAAAAGTATTAGGATGATAATAATGAGCTGCCGAATCAATGCTTTAGATGACGGAAGAAATTTTTCAATCAAAACATACTATAGATATTTATATCTGCTTCGCAACTTGTCTCCTTAATGCTTCCCTGATGGCATCTGAGACATCAAGATGGATTATATTAGAAGTTTACCCTAATAATAGCTCCTCTCCGTATTTTTTGCCACTTTGGGTTTAGATGTTAGTGTTTTCTTGCCAGGGTTCTTTTCTTGTATACTTTCGATGAGTAGAGTTACACCTTCTCTTGGCACCTTTCAGCGATACATTTTACTTTTCAACATCTTTTATGTGGTCATATTTATATAGCTTAACCATCAGCTCATTGGCAGGGTTTAATATCATCCTTTATAGTTGGTTTAATATCCATCTTGTTATGGCTTTTGACATCTAAGAATTGCTTGATAATATGACACTAGGCTTGTTCCCTATATATATATGTTCCTTGTTTGTTAAGTTGAATAAAATTTTCTACTGTGACTTTTACCCTATCTTTCATGTGTTTCTCTTAAAGAAAATGGCATCACCAAAAGGAAAATTATATTTTTGTTGTCACCTTTTGTTCTGATTAAATTTTCCATAATAGTGATGTTTCTTTTAAACTGTAGTATCAAATTATTTGGAAAGGCTTTAAATGGAACTTATTTCTCTATACAATGTACAGGTTTGTACAAACAACACTAAATTCAACTAACCAAGTTGAAGAGAATGGCAGGCATCATCATCGTCTAACAAGCAGTGCACCTAGAAGGGATTTGGGATCGTTTGCAGAGGAGTATAGGAACTCTCAATTGACTGCCTTAAGGTTTTACAAATAGAAATGCGGTTGGAGACAATTTTTCATTTGCAGGTTGGGAAACTTTTACATATTTTTTGTCAATAAAAAATGAAACCTTTAAGATTGTTCCTGAGAAATATAAATCTTCAACTTGCCGAGCACTCTTTTTGCCTCAAACAGGAAATGAAAAATAGGGACTACTTGGATGATCAAGATGTTGAAGAGCCTGATGATTTCGTTATTTCACTCACCGCACAGGTCAGTTTTTCCCCTCCAGCTTTTGTGAACCGACTACAGTTGACAAAATGATGTGTGAGTAATTTTCTGTAAAAGGAAAACACGTGGTTAATCTGTATTTAATTGCCAATAGATAAGAACTCATTGACCACATATGAAATATCATCCACTTTTTCGGGAAATTCTAGTGTCACCCTTGTCTATGTGGGGGTGATCAAGGGAATTCCTTGTTAGTACTTGTGTAGGCATGTTAGCATCAGAAACAATTAAGCAATACTGGCTTAATTAAGTGTTGCAAGCAATATACTATTGC